>VZSG01000141.1:109347-123480 GCA_013398315.1 Nothoprocta pentlandii | reverse complement strand
TATATATATATATATTTATGTATTTCAGGATGAGGGCAGGGAGTATGTATAGCCCACGGAAAAGACAAAGAATTTGGATCAAAAAAGCTGTTCCTCTGAAGTACTATTTTGTACTACAGAAAATACAAAATACTACAAAATAGTGCAGCACTATTTTGACTACTAATTACCTGGGCTTTGATGTAAGAATGAACCTGAGTCTGTTACGAGTATTGAGAGCCAACTGCCTATAACAGATATTGTCCTTTTCATAATTTTTGTAGCACCCAAACTACTCTGCGACTGCCATAACATCTGCCCAGGTGGAACAGGCATTCCAAGCAGATCAGAAAGGCACTCTGAGATTTCAAGTTAATTCACAGAAATATGAGATAAACTTCAAAGGTAAAATATTTGTTTGATTATAGTTTACCATGTGATCTATTGTCAGCTCTGTAGTGTATTTTTACTCCTGAAAATGCCTCACATATCCTCATCACCAGCAGAAGTGGCTGTCTTAGCCAGAAGAAACACTGATGTTTGAAAGAACTTGCTAGAAGATTGCTCATATATAAATTGCAGAGGTAAAGGGGAGGACGCTCATGTCTGAAAGACCATGAAATGGAGAAATATGTAATCATTTCTCATTCTTTGATTTAAGTTTGTGATTCAAATTGCTAGAGCTACTTGAGAGCTTTACAGTTAAAAGAATAATAATAAGAGACCAAAGAAAGTTGTATTATTCAGCAACAGAAAAGGATTAAGGTAGTAGTTTGAGATTAATGCCCAGGATGTGGTGCAAGTGACATGATGTGCAGGGGAAGAGTTGTGAAGGAGGAAAAGCAAAATCAGAGAGAGACCTGGAGGAGAGCTGCATGAGAGGAAGCCTGTGTCCCTCCAGGCCAGCAGGCTGCCGTTCAGCCATGAACTTATTCCCCGTGAAGGACGTTATTCAGGTGACTGATTTTGGCGGGGCAAAAAGCACGGGAGCTGCTCAGATGAAAGAGGGAAAAGAGCTAGATCGTGCATGGGTGACATTTTAAGTGAGCACATCCCCTTTGTGCAGTGGGGCCATGGTGGCCCCAAAATTGCTGTGGGCAGCATTGAAAAAGAAGCCTTCACAGGCAATGTGTCTGCCTGGCTCATGCTGCTAGTCTGTATTTAATGCCTAGGTGCTAGCCTGGCACTCTGTCTCCATCAGTGGTGGATGCTGGAGTCCCAGGAAAGGGGAGAAGGCTAGTAGGTAGCAGTACTTCCCTGTCGTCCAGAGACGTGCACCTCGGGATCTTCCTAAGCCTGAGATAACGTCTCTGCAGTTGATGGTCCTGGCTGGATTTCTTTCCCCCTGTGGATTTTTTCCCAGTCATTCTTGACTCGTGTATGCTTAAAATACCTGAATGGTATTGTGGCAATGGGTTCCACACCGGAATAACACATTTCTTGAATGTCTAAGTCTGGATGCATTCATGTTTTCTTTCAAGACATGGTCCAGAGAAATCTGCACACCCGAAACACAAGAAAAATCTGCCGGTGGCCAAACTATGCCTCTGGTGGGGATGAGAGCCAGCGGGAGAGGTATGGAGTGTGACATTTGCTCCTTGGCAGCCTTTTGCTGCTGTGTCTCTGGATGGCGGTGCCTGTTTGGTTTTTGGGGTGTGCTCCAGGGAGAGGGAGCTGTGGCAGTGATTCAGGCAGGGCAAAGTGAAGTTCTTTTCTGGGAACTCCTGAGTTCCCAGGAGCTCTGGAGAGTTGCTCCAGGGAGTTGCATCTGCTCTGAGATGTCTGAGAGTGAATGAGCTGGGTCTACTCTGGCTGCTGGTCCATTGGGAGAGCATGGTGGCCACTGCAATGCCTAGACAAAGGGCTGTGCCTGCTGCTTCTGCTCCTTGCAACTTATGCTCTGGAGGATGAATGGTTCATGGGGTGGTTAGCTTGTATGTTGTGCTGGGCATGAGTGGCTCCTCCTGTCGTGAGATGACAGATGACATGATGTGGCTCAGATGACCAGCCATGCACGTTGTGCCTTCTGCCATCCCTTCCTTCCTTCATCTTCATTGCCACAAAGAACAGCTCCACTTTCTGGACCTTTGAGGTAAGGAGTAGCAGATTGGAGATGCCTTCCACAAGATGGTCATCTTGGTTATGAAAATACCAAGATGCAAATAGCAGCACTGGGAAGAAGAGGATGTATGACTAGAAATAGAGAATGGAAGTAGTGAAAAGGCAAGGGCTAACCAGACATTTACTTAGTTTCTCATTCCACATGTTTCTTCTCTGTGTGTGTCATACACTACTGCTCACCCTGTGGTCAGAACGGAAGGACGCTGGTATTGGTTGGATGAATTTAATCAGTGGAATGAATATGGAGAAAGGGTAAGCATCTCTTCCTTTGTATCCAATGCCATGTGCCAGCCACCTAGCAGGGATTATATTTATATATATCTTTTTTTTTTTTTCCCATGAGCCTTTCACATGAGATTTGGATAGTCTCTTTATGTTTCCACATGGCACATGTGCATTTTGACATATTCAGCTGTCTTTCATATATATACTCATATCCCTCAGAAGCCTGTGAGATCTAGATCTAAATATAATGTTTTTCTTCCACCAAAGCAGAACCTTTCAAAATTGCTTTTATCTAAACAATATATATATTTTTTTGCTGTATGTGTACCTGCGAGGAAAGTGCTCTTTTCTCTTGGAAATCCTAATAACTCACCGGAGAAAAGAATGCCAAAAAGCTATCCTAAACACTGGTGGGGAACAATCACAAAATACCAGGGTTTAAGAAGCGCTGGTGATGTTTTGAAACCCTGTGTGTAAAGCTGAGAAGTTATATTAAAGTCCACAGAGGAGGACAAGAGCTCTAGGGATACACCCTTGAGCAAGGCCTGGTCCAAGTGTGCTGTGACGAGGAGCAGTGACAGGAAACATGAGGTAGCAGAGTCGAGAAAATAGATTCTGGAGGAGGTGTGGGGCATTGGTGGGAGGGAGTTGTGTGCACTGGAAAATCTAAGTTGTAAGCAGTTATCCCTTCCCATCCCCTGATTAGCAAATGTGATGCGGCTCTCCAGGCCCCTTAAGCTAAAACTTGCATGATGAGTATTTTCCTTCATTTTCCTAGTCTCTGGGCCACCGTGCTGCCACCATCACCTCTGTGGAAGTGGAGAAGGCATTTCAGGATGACCCGAAAGGCACTCTCCGTTTTCGAGCAGGTCTTCAGCAGTATGAGATAAACTTCAAAGGTGAAGTATCTGTTTGCTCCATGACTAATGCAGTTGTGATGGGATGAGTGCTATAGTGCAGCTTCTTCTTGGAGAAGGCTTGCAGGCATGGGGGCGCTTGCTGTAATGAAGGACTTTGTGCAATGGGACCATAAGACAGAGGGGTTCAAGGACGTGTGCAGAGATTAGTGCAGACTAATCAGTACTAGGCAGCGCCTAACTAGGGAAGGAAAAAAAGGTGGATGGGTAACTGTAGTCATGGGACAGTTGTAGTGCGTTGTGGCATTGAAGCGTTTGTTGCAGTCTGCAGGATCCCTGTGCATGCATCCAAGAAGTCCTATAGACTGTAGAGAAGATGCTTAAACAGGCCTACGTGCCTTGTTTAAGAAGGAGGACTTATTTTCTTTTGGGAGACAGCAATCCTTTCTACGATTTTGGTGCATTTGTGTTTTCAGACATGGTCCAGAGAAATCTACATTCGCAGAAAATGAGAAAAATCTGCCGGCGTCCAACTGACCCAACTGATGCATATGGTGCAGCTGGGAACCAGCAAGGAGAAAGGTACCAGGCAATACTTTTGTTGTTTACCTCTGCCCATGTACAAATAAGGCTTCCTCATTGGGAAGATCCTCTTGCTTTGATAGGCACTCTTTTCATCCAGTACCTTGTGATGGTATGAGTATAGCAGTCTGTGCTTCAGATATGTTACTGGTACCATGTTCCGTAGCATCTCTGTGATGTAATGGCTTGGGGGTTTGGGGGAGATGCTCTGTGTGGGACTTTTTCTCTGGATGCTTGAGAACAAATGGAAGAATCTTGTTCTATTTGAGTAACTAGCAGCCTGTAACTGGATGTCAGCTACAGTGTACTGGAAATCACCCTGCTGCTGAGTATCAGCCAACTGAGCAGCAGTAGTGTTCACACCATAACCCACAGTGCAGGGGAAGGGGAAAGCAACAGGGAGATCAGGGTTGGGAGCGTAGACAAGAGGTGAGGCAGGTAGAGATTAATTTCAGCTTTCTGCTGCATATGTCACTCACTGATATGCTCTTGATGGACAGCACAGGACAATGCTGGTATTGGCTGGATGACTCAAACAAGTGGGTGGAATATGGGGACAAGGTGAGTGTCTCTTGCCCACGTACCCTACACCCTGCACCACTTGTTTCTCAGAGGGTATTTTCCGTAGTCTTCATGTGGGAAGTGCCACTTCCATGTTTCAGGTTTTGCCCTAGTGTTTTCCTGGGTGACTTGGGCTCATCTGGATTGCTCTTGTCCCCTGGGATTTTGTTAATCTTGTGTGGAAATGCGGAATTTTCTTATCTGGAAGCCCTCATATGCTAGGGCAGACCGAAATCTTTCCCCAAGTTGGCTTTGGTCAAACAATGTCTTTCACTCTATTTGTATATGAAAATTGCTGCTCTCTGTGGCAGAATGTTGAGTTTTCCCTAAGAGAAAGGAATATAAAACAAAAAAACAAAATACGTCTTCAGCTACCAATACACTTAGAGATACTTTTGAAGATTTCTGTACTCTGCTGGAGGACCTTAAATGCCTTCTATGATGTAAGGAGTCCTGTCTACATCTCAGATCCTGCCATTGCAGTCTACAAGGATGGGAATAGCAGTATTTTGTGGAGCCATTGGAGTACACAGCAGCAACTCAAGCCTTTCTGTCTGGGCAGGGAGCAGTGGACAGTGACAGGATTTGTAGTGGAGAATTTGTGGCAGAGTAAAGCAAGAGACAGGACCTGGATCTGGTGACGGGAGCAAGGGGAAACCTAGCTCAGCTTTTGTCCTGGTTAAGGGCTAAATCCCACTTTGCAGCATGCATGCAATTCATTTTCACTGGCCCATGCTTCAATCATGCCCCACCATTGATTTTCCTAGTCTCTGGGCCACCATGCTGCCACCATCACCTCTGTGGAAGTGGAGAAGGCATTTCAGGATGACCCGAAAGGCACTCTCCGTTTTCGAGTAGGTCTTCAGCAGTATGAGATAAACTTCAAAGGTGAAGTATCTGTTTGCTCCATGACTAATGCAGTTGTGATGGGATGGGTGCTATAGTGCAGCTTCTTCTTGAAGAAAGTTTGCAGGCATGGGTACAGAAGTACTGGAGAAAAGCTTTTTGAGTCGTAGTTGGTCACAGCTCTGCCTGTATAGAGGGGAATGGGAAAGGGAAGGGATCACAGAATTTAGCAGGCTCTAGCATGTATACAAATGGGATTGCAGGGAGGAATATTCCTCCAGCCAAGTGAAGAGAGGAGAATGGAATGGGAGCTGAGGACAGGTTTGAGAGCCTCCTGACCATGACCACATCATTCAGTGTGGCTCATGAACCACACTGAGCTGGATGTTTTATTTGGCTGGCCAGGTAATTCTGTGTAAAACACTGCTAGCATGGTGTTGCACACTAGATGAGACTAAGTTTACTATCTTCTGGATGTACCTGATGCAATGAGACTACCTACTTAACCAAAATAAATGTTGACCAGAAATTTCTGTTTCTGAACTACTTTGTCTGAGGCACAAGTAAAAGGAGGGATTCACACCCCCCCACATCCCAGGGACCTTCACCAATAACACTTTATGCCAAAATCTGTTTATATAGGGCAGATTACAATGACCCTGTTCTTACTTTATTACTACAGGAACAAGAGCAGAGAGAACAAATAACAAGCCTGTGTTGGTAGAAAGAATGTATATAGACATCTCACAGATCTAGATTTTTTTTTTTTGTCAGGACAACTCAAGGAAGAAAAAGAAGAAAAAAATTCCCCGTGATAGAAAGAAGTGAAGTAAGGCGAAAGCAGATGATGATTATAATATGCTCCTCAGCTCCCAGCCAGATCCTCCAAATATTTGTGCAGAGTCAGTTACCATTGACAGTGGAAAAGAAATGGCACAGGAAGAAAGGGCAGTATGTCAAAGGAAAATTACCAAGACTTTCATGTTCTCTGCTCTATGATGTGCAGGAAGTTCTTAGGGCACATTGGAAGACCGCTTCTTTTCTCATAGGACTACCCAGAGTCTATTCCTCTAGTTATGAATGCATTCATGTTTTCTTTCTAGATATGGTCCAGATAAATCTGTACACACAAGTGGAAAGAGCAATCTGCCGGAGGCCAAACAATGCCTCTGGTGAAGAGGAGATCCAGCAGCAGGAAAGGTACGAAGTGCTGCACTCACTGCTGGGCAGCCTTTTGCAACCATATCCCTAGATGGCAGTGCCCGTTCAGTTTTTGGTAGGAGGGAACCTGCCTGTGGCTTTGGTTGCAGATTACACAGATTCCTCCTTTTGGGGAAGGCGAACCTTTGTCCCTCAAGCCACATGGCATGTTCCTGGCGCGGGAGGAGGTCCCAATACTGCATGTTGGAATGGACTGAGCAGTTGAAGGCAGGGAACATTCATCAGAGCCATGGCTGTCACTGTCCTCGTGGCATCAATTTTGGGCCTTCTGCTGCTCTGGAGGAAGTCAGGTCTAGCGTGGCTACCAGTTTCCCAGAAGAGCTGTTTTCCTTAGATAACATAAGTATGGTTGTATTATCTGGGCTATTGTGGAAGAGGAATAGTGAGGAGCAGGTAGAGGGGTGCATTTCAGTAGAGCTATTGGGACACTTTAGCCCTTGGGCCTCTGCTGAGGGGCTGCACTAAGGGTTTTGCCTGCAAGCCTGGAACTGTTTTGGACAAAGCAATGAGGCTGCACTCCCATAACTTGGTAACTGCCCGAGCCATGGGCTGTGCTTATTTGTGCTTGAGCTAAAACATGTAGGCCCTACTAGGACCTGCTCTCAGGAGAGGAGTGGCAGCCTGGAGGAGCGCCACTGTGGGACAGATAGTGGTAGGAACACTGGTAAAGGTGCAAGTTTGGGGTGACATGTGGTTATTATGGTGTATGGGACTCTCAGAGAGCTGAAGGAGAGAGGTGTTGCACAAGTCAAGAGTTAAGTGTAAGTAGCCCATAGGATCTGTTTGGGGCTGTTCTTAGGTGCCTTCAATGCAAACAGGTCAGATCCTCCTCCTCCAAGAAATCCCAGCGTCTGGGTACTAAGTGCAGGTTGTCACTCCCACCACAAAAAGCAGGAGGAGGGTGAAAGAGGCAGAGAGCATGGGTTTGAGTGTTGGGGAGCACACTGAAGGGTTACAAAGTTAGTGGTTTTATTAATTCATATATTCATTGCAAAGTTATTAAGTCTTTCTGGGAGAGCCAGAAGCTGATCTGCCTTTTGGTTATTGTTGTACATGGTTTTCTTTTCAGTGTTCTGTACAATCTGTCAATCACTGATGCCTGCTCCTTGGCCCAAACGGGAAGATGCTGCTGGTATTGGTTGGATGAGCACGGTCATTGGGTTGAATTTGGGGAAAAGGTGAGATCTTCCTTTTGTTTTACGCTGTTTTTATTCTTTTTTTTTCTCCCCCAAGAAAAGTGTACACTTTACACTTTCAGCCAAGTGTAATGGCCAAATCATGTCAGAACAAAATACATCTAGTTCTGGAACCGAACTCCTTAACTGGTAGTGACACAGGTAGCGATATTTTCCCAGAAGGTGCTCCCTGCCTACAGCATTTTTTGACTTGTGGATCTCCTGTATCACAGATGGTATCTCTACATACAGTAGACCTGGATAGATTAATAATACAGTAATTATTATTAATAATACAGTAATTATAATTAATAATAATAGTAATTACTGTAGTTCATTATATTGATGTAATTAATTATTCCATCAGTTTTAAGATCTGTATAAACTTTTAGCATTCACAACGTTTTTTGACAGTGATTTCCACAGTTGAACTGAATGTTGCTTGAAGGAAAGTCTCCTTCTACTTCATTTGAACTTGTCACTTGCTGGTTTTATGTAAGAAATGTCACTCAAGTATCCTCACAGTGGTTTCTTGATGATCTGACACATTTCTGTAATTTTTGCTGATATTCATTAGTGCTCCCAGTAAATGCAGCTCTGAAAACAAGCTGCCTTTACAAGCAACTGAGGGATTTGTTGAAAACATTTCAATTTGAAAATTCTGGGTGTTTGAAAAGAGCCTTCTTTCTGAATACTTTTCCTGAAAAGCAAGACCCTGAAACACACATGCTTTCCCTCCCTGGGAAAAAACACCATTTATAAACTTTGTTGGAAATAACCTAGGAGTCTTGAGTTGTACCTCCCCCTGCCAGAGAACCTCTACTCACAGAACCACAGAATATTTAAAATTGGAAGGGACCTCTAGAGATCATGTAGTCCAACCTTCCTGCTCAAGCAGGGATACCTAAAGCATGTGGCAGAGGGTGGCATCCAGGTGGGTTTTGAAGACCTCCAGAAGTCTTCAGGTCTACTCATTTGCTCCCTGGGCAGTAAGAGCTTCACATCTTGGCTTTTCCCCATGACAGGCATAGATTCTAAACCCACCTAAGGTGTGTGCACCTTAGGCATAGATTCTAATCTAATATAGGCATAGATTCTGAACCCACCTAAGGTGTGTGCACCTTAGCCCAACGCCCTTTTCTAACAGATACTCCTCTTCTTTCTAGCACGAAGACCAGCGTGCTGCCCCCCTACCTTCTGCAGAGGTGGAGCTGCTATTTCAGGCTGATCAGGAAGGCACTTTTGAATTTGAAGCTGATTCACAGATATATGAGTTAGATTTCAAAGGTAAAGATCTGTTGGCTTAACTCTTGGCATACTTACAAGGAGGCTAAGTCGTCTTTCCCAGAATGCTATCAAAGATGTATCTCTTTTCAAAGATGCACAGTGAACATTTCATGGGGTACAAACAGCATTTCTTAGGACAGTAGGAAGGGGAAGGCAAAGGAACTGAAATGTAAAATGGATAAAATGCAAGGAGCTTTGCAAGAGAAAATGGAAGCAGTTTTTGCAGACTAATTGAGATTGGGGTGGCTCTGGTCTAAATAGGGAGGCTTGGATTTTAGAGTAATTTTTCTGTCTTTTTAATGTAACACCATGCTGTGCTAAGGTTGTAAATGTGGGAACATTTTATATATTTATAAATGGGAAATCAAGATCTAAAATGCATGTATGTGGAAGGAAATGATAGTGACACTAATTCTTCTTCAGTATAATGGTACTCTTTTACATACGCAGTATAGGTGTTTTTTGCATGTATTATAATTTGACTTTCTATATGAATGTAGTTTACCATGATGCCCTGTGGGGATGGTGGTGAGACAGAGACAAGCTGGTGGCTCTGCTTTTCCTTGTGTGTGAATTGACGATACTGCTACGTCGTTTACAAATCGAAAAAGCAGCCATTGATTTGGGGAGGAAAAGGGAAGAAGAAATAGAAAGGGCACCAAAGTATAGATTTATACTATAGATATAGTATAGATTTATATTTTTACAATATAAATTGTGAACTGTGTTTGAGTTTCTGTGGCATAAATTTTGCGCAAAGCTTAACAAGAGACTGCGTACAATGACTGTTTTTCATGCTATATCTTATTTTAAGGAGGCTGTAAGCAGTGGAAAGAAGTTGTGTGCATGTCTTACGTCTGTAGAAGAGGGTGTACATTGCCATATCATACCTTTAAGCCTAGTCTGAGGGAGCAAGAATTAGGTATCTTGTCTCCCTTCTTATGCTTGTAGCTGGAGAAAGCGCACAGCTACTTGGCTGGCCTTATTCAGCAACTGGAAGAAGAGAGAAGCTTGTCCCAACTCTGTAGGGCAAGTGATTTGTAAGCAGGTCAGTTAATTAAAGGCCTCTAAAGATGGGTGGGCACAATCTCTGTAGCTCATTCTGTCGTTTAGTCTTCTTATAGTCTGCTTCCTTTACTGTATTCTTATAAAAAAGTACACAGGGACTTTTCCCCTTATGTCTTACATAGTGATAAAGGTGAAGCTGAGTAATCTGATGAAAACCAGGCACATCACTGTGTGAGGGCTCGTGAATCCAGTATTCACAAGAGACGTTGCCAAACTCTTAGTGTGTCTGTGTGCAGCAAGATCTGGGCTTCCCTAGCTTCTGAGACATAAACCATCTCCGAGCTTACAAGGGACTTGTCTGATGTGTGTAACACATGATGCTAGGTTTGTGGAGAGCAGCAGGAATTACTGTGAGCATCTTTAGCAAAAAACAAAATAATCAGAGAACTTGAGACTGAGAGGTCTGTATGAGGCACTATTACCATGTAGGGAAACAGAAAAAGCATATCATGAGTAAAGCAGACTCTAGATACCAGGAGAGAGGACTAGCTGCTTTAAAGAGGCCTTCTTTTTTATTTTAATTAATTAATTAATTTATTTATTGAGGCAGATGACAACACTATAAATGAAATGAAAAGTTCATAAGCTGTTGCTTTAACTACTCTGAGTAAGATATGGTCAAAAAGATGTAAAGAAGCTTGCACAAAACCTGAAGCTCCTGTCAGTGTTTGCCATGTGCTATCACCATGACATCAGAAGAGAGGAAGAGGGGCCCTTTCTCTATCATGACAAGATGACCTAGTGCCGGTTGGAAGATTAGCAGCCTACCAAATTTTAGTTAGAGTTGGCGTGGAGGGAAGAAAAGGTGAAATCAGGTGATGGTGCTAGTCAACCCGTTAGTCACCACTGGAACATGAAACATCTGCACAGAGTGTTTCGTACTGTCAGTAAAATGCCTGAAGCAGAAATGGCACGGCGCAAAGGAGGGGCTGCCTGCAGGAGCAGCCAAGCTAATCCCGCTGTGACACATTGGGAATGTGCGGCGGCGGAAAAGAGGCGCTGGGAAGGGCATTGTTTCCCTGGGTTGCACAATGACTTCTGCTCTCCTGAGCAGCACTCCCAGATGGCAAAGGTTCTTCTCTCTAATTCTTGATGCCTTTGTGTTCTCTTTCAAGAAATGGTCCAGAGAAACCTGAATACTCAGACTGTGATAAAAATCTGCAGGAAACCAAGTGGTGCAATGGGTGGAAGTAGCAAACAAGACAGCAAAAGGTATTGGAAGTTACATTCATGATCTCCCTGTCTGTAGAAGACTAGCTCTTTGCTGAGTCCTCTTCTGTTTAGAGTATGATTCTCTTATCTGCTGATTATAGCTTCATGCAGTAAATTGGGTTGCACAATAAGTAGGTTCTCACCATGACAGGAAAGGGGAATGCACTGAGGAAAAATTTCAAAAGTCGGAGGAAATATGAGAGATTGAAAGAAAGAGAATGTGTCAGTTGAGGAGGAAGACGGATATTGATAATTTGACATTCTTAGTCACCTTTTCCTTCTCTGATTTCTCTCCCAAAGGATTGAATTGAGTGGTCCTGCCCTAGACATTGTAAACAGAATCATGAAGACAGAGATGTTCTGATTTCCTAAGGTCTAACGGATATTGTGTAAACTGTTTGTGCCACTGCACTTTTCTGTGCATCAGGGCCACAAGAAGCTAGTATTGCCTGGCAGTGTTAAGGATAGGCATGCTGTTTGAAGGGATATTTGTGCCTTCTTGAAGCAGAACTAAAACTGAATATATTGGAGTATGCTTATAAATGTGCAAGAATCAAAGAAATGAAAGGAATTCTTTGCTGGGAATCAAAGGAAAATGTAACACCTTGCTTTGCTGAAAGCATTGCTATAATGTACATGGAAGCTCTCTACTGGTGGCTTGTGTTAGCTCAGGAGAAAAGCTTATAGAGAATATGAAGAGTTCAGGTTTTCTGAGGCAGCTCCTGAGACATGGGTTTTATCTCATAACCAGGACATTGCTTCATGGAAGTCCTTTATGTTTTCTGATGTTGTTTAAACTTGTTTTAAACAGGCTGTCAGATGCTGCTGACACATATCATCAGTTTCCTTCAGATTGGGACCTTTCAGCAGTACCCAAAATGGGATATCAGGTATATACTTGGTCACATCTGTTCACTTCTCTGGGAAAAGTCTGGTACATGTGTCAAGCAAGTATGAAATATGCATCCAAGTCCAGGGATTGGTTCTATTAGTTGTCATCTTGCAAACATATCACTTCAAACACATACAGCTGTAAGAGGGATAAGAAGAGACGTGCCATAGCTTCACTGGACTTTAGATGCGACTTAGATATCACTGATGATCTGGAGGCTGAACTGTGTGAACAGTGACCTGTTCACAGCACTCTTTCTCCTTTAAAACTCAGGATGTGCTACAATTTCAAATCAAAGCTAGAATTTCAAATCAAAGCAAATGCTTTAGGGTAATCATCCACTCATTTAATATTGTTATTATGAGATTTAAATCTTGTGTATTTTTGAAACATCATATGGTGTCATTATAAAGCTTATTAATGACTCACTGCAGCAACATTAGGGATTGCCTATAAAAGGGAGCTGGTGAACAAGAAAGGTAGGTGTGACTTGATGGGGAAGAACTGTCTCACTTGCTCTTCTCCAGCTGCATGGCTATTCCGAACCAAGAGAGTCTTTGTATAGCTTTGTTTTGACTTATTTTGGACAAGGATATCTCTGTGCACAGAATAAACATTATCCGTAGAAAGTAATAGCCCCTTCATATTATAGTCCAGGTCTCAGAGTAGGAGTTCAGAGCACATTGGGATAGGAGAATGAGGAAAAGATGATGAAGACTCTGAAAAATCATCAACTGTGATTATAGCCACAAGGCCTTCCCTCCTTGGTGGATGGGAAGGACTGGAGAGGTGTAACTGAAAGCTCTTTAACAGTTTTGTCTCTGTTGTGTTCATATTTGCAGCTAGTAGAAGTCAGCCATTCTACCGACGAATATAGAAAAATCAAGGACCTATTTAATCGGACAATGAAAGACCACAAAATCCGCAAGCTGCAGAGAATCCAGAACCCAGGGCTTTGGCAGCATTTCCAGTTGTTTGTATCCACTTTATTTCATTCCTTTTGTGGCAGCTGAGCAGTTCTAATAATCGCTGGGCCCCAGCTCTGGCTCAGGATACGTGGGTGGTTCCCTGTTTAGCAAAAGGAAAATTGTCTCCCTCTGCTGAGCACTAAATCCAAACTGTCTCAAGTGTAGACTGATTTCTCATGAGTGTATACCATTCTAGATCTGATTTTTTTTTTTTTTTTGAGCAAAACCGCATGAAAAGTGGAATATTCCCACAAAAATGTTAATTTGCATTAACATTTTCCATCAACTTGGAACAATTTAGTCAAAACCTTGGTGGAGAGCTCTCTTGACCTTGTAGGTTTTGTCAATGTTTTCATGTAAAACATTGTCAGAACTGAACAGAACCTGAAGAAATAATGGACTGATTTGACTGGCCAGTAAGGGAATAGATAAGTTTGATTACATTAATTTTATCCTTTCAGTAGAGAGAGGAGCTAAAAACTTTTTGATTCATCTCAACAACAGACTACTTGAGCTCTTCTCTGAGTATATAGTCTGAAACTGCAGAAAATGTGCCTTGCTTAATGGCTAACATGTTGTGTTTATCATGAAAGTTGAGGTCTGAGACCAAAACCTAAGGTTCTAACCCTATTAATTAGTAATTAGTAGTGAAGACTGCCCAGGGAGATAGGGAGACAGGGAGATCCATTTCCTTGTCCTTGTAAGAGGTGAGTGTAGCACCAGGTTGTGCTACAAGATGTGTATCAAACCATCTTTATTTTCTGATATTTTTCCTGCTATGCTATCCAACTTCGTTTGAATATATCTGAAGAGTTTGTGAATATCTGAATTTCTGTGAGTTTTGCATGGAGGATGTCTTTAGAAACTTTTCTGAGGATGGGGGCATGGAAGGACGGAGAATGATTAGGAAAGACAATACGATGTATATTAGTCATCTTGGCCTGCTGGCACTGATGTGAGCCAGGAAAGAAAAGAATCAAACTTGATCTTGAAGGCCATCAAAGGAGCAAGACATTTATTCAGAAATGCCATCAGTTCCAGCCATTGGAGGGTCCTAGTTCAATATTTCAGCTTAAGAAATAGTCAGATGAGATCAGATCTAATGTCACAAAAAAAAAAAAAAAAAAAAAAAAAAAAAA
>VZSG01000141.1:45166-97369 GCA_013398315.1 Nothoprocta pentlandii | reverse complement strand
AAAAAAAAAAAAAAAAAAAAAAAAAAAAAAAAAGAGGTTGGAGAATCATCTCTCCCACATAAATAAACAGCTTCCTTTCAAAGTCAGAGCCCACTGCATGCAGGCACACACACACACACATGCACTGCTCCTCTTCGGACAGCTTTAGGAATCAGCTGCCTTTGTGGGACACCCTTCAGCGTCAGCATCATTGTGGTCCCCTCCCTGACAGCTCCAGCGCTCGGGGCCTGCCCCAGATTTGGCACCGTGGGAGAGCTATTCCGCTCGGTTCATTAACTGAGGTTCCCAAGCCCTGTCCTCCCCAGCAGGAGGAAAGGAAACGTTATCAGAAGGTGCTTGCTTCGGGAGGACGGTGTGCACTCTGGATGGCAGGACTTTGACTCCACCAAACACCCCCACGCCCTCAGAACAGAAAACTAAATGTTCTGTATTCTTATGGCTTGGAACAAGTAAATATTTCAGCACAAGCTGTACATTTCTAAGCTGATTTGTCTTGCACAACATTGCTATGCATTGTGGCAGTTCACTATAATTATCACTTTATAGCATTTTGTGCCTGCTTCTGTTAAGGCAGTAAAGTTGCTAGTATATTTTTTTTATATGATTTTTTCTAAGGAATTGTTCCTGAGCTTGGCTATCAACTGCTGTGTTCTTGATTTTGTGCATTTTATATGAATACTTATGTTTAAACGTACAGTCATTTTCAGCAATATCAGGGTGTCCTGATATTTTAGCTTATATCCTGACTTAAATCATCCAGGTCCTTTGCTAGTCTTCAGATCCAGCTTGTGGATTGTTCATGGAATTTGTTCTTTACTAACAAACGTATATAACTTAAGCCCTGACAAAAGTAGGACACTTATTAGAGGTTCTTCTGTAGACTCCCTCAGCATGCCCAAGAGCTCTCCCATCTCAGCCACAAGCAGGTCTGCTCTAGGTGGGTGGTGAGATGTTTGCCTTGTTGGAGAAAGCTGGTTGGACCCATTCGATCACTCACACAAGCAGCATCAGAGCCTGCTGACTCCATGTGGTGCTCCAGATTAATTCTGTCACCTTGTTAAAATCTAACCTTAACCAATTTAAGCTTAAATTGGTTAACCTTAACCAATTTAAGCTTAAATCAAGCCTAAATTAAGCTTGATAGTGCTGTAATATTATACAAACAATGAAGCGGATAAGAATTAAAAGTTACCACACGCTTACTGAAATGCAATGTACAATCTATATATTATCACTTTGGTACTTAGTAGAGTGTAAAAACCCAGACAACAGATTTACAGTGTTTCCATACTATTTGTAGTAAGATAATGAAAATTTAAGGACCATTTAGAATAAAAGTATGACATTTACAAGAATAGTGCTTATTTAAATTTCAAATGACATGCCTTTGGCTATGAAATGTTTCTTTCTTCTTTTTTTTTTTTTTTCCAAATAATGTCTGTGTGCAATGGCCAAATGATAGTATAATATTTCCCAGTGGTAATATTTTTGGAAAACACAAAATTTCTTACTGCAAAGTTTCTGACATTAATGTTCACAGGTATTTTTTCCTGCTTTGTTTCTGGGGCTCATCAGCGTGCTTTCTTAAGCATTAATTTGTTACTTCTTACGTATATTTTTCTGACTAAGTTGTGCTGATATTAATTTAAAATGGCAACATACAACACTGTACATTGCCACAAACCTGAGCTGGCTGGCAACTGTTAGCAGTGATTTGCATTGACTCAGGTATGAAGCACATGAAGGTGCTTGAACACTCTGCATCATTCTTCTCTTGATTTAAGACAGAAATTCTGCACAGTAACAGAAATTCTGCACAGTAATTGAAAGTATGTTGGTATTTGCTTGGTTCAGCCATCCTGGGCAGTTATGATCAGTTTGGATAGAAAACAGAGGTCTGAGTAGCTTGGGTGTGATGGAATCTGTATGGGAAACTTCAATGACCCAGGACCCTGATAGCTATTACTGTATGTTAACTGTTGTGAGGCTTCTCTTAATAACAGCAGCTGCTGGTCAACAATCATCACCACTAAAATGTGCTAAGCAGTGAGGCCCAAATTAAACTCCAGAAAAGTATTCTGCATTTAAGATATTTTGTTCCTGAGGAGGACACAGGCACCTTAATTTCAAGATCTAGGTTTGCTAAATATAGGTTTGAGACTGGAAATCAACAGAGATAGTTGTCATATATATCTGGCACACGCACATGTGTATATATATACACATACATATAAATATATATAATATATATATATGGGAGTGTCTTATTTTTACTATGTTGGTGATAAAGTGTGTCCTATACCTGTCAGGCTTTGAAGACGTGGGTTTCTGGGGCACCAAGGGTTAAGCCGTGTAGTTGGCCAGCCTGAACAAAGCCTTGATTCATATGTTTTCTTCCTTGAAGGGAGCGAGAAAATGAAGCATAAGTAAAATATAGCAAAAACTGTTGTGAAACAAGTCCATTGCTGTTCTTTGAAAAACAAGTATGCAAGGATTCATTTTTAAAGGAATTCTGAAGCAGCAGGGGAAACCGAAGGGTGGCCACAAGCTATATTCCACCGGGGCTTGTCACTGCCCCAAAAACGCCGAGGACTAAAATCAGCTGTGTTCTAAGAAGAGCATGTGGTGCTGGCCACGTGCCACAAAAAATGGCTGCTATACAAAACCACAAGTTATTTCCCACTCCAAAGCAAAATCTTTAATAGTAGCTGTTCTTGCAGTATTTAAGAAAAGTTATTCTGATTCCCCTTTTCTGGAAAATATATCCCCAGTTGCAACATAGACTCTTGAAAATCAGTTCAGCAGATTTCAGAAAAGCTCAAAATCTATTAGAATAAAACTTATTAATTGGCTGCAAAGATGATGCCATAATATTAGTGTCTAATATTGAAGATGATGCCATAATATTAGTGTCTAATATTGAGTGCTACTTAGGAATAATTAAACTATTTTCATTTAGTAGGCTAATGGAATTTTACTGATAACTTTCTCTGTTTGAAAGTGTTCTCCCTCATCAATATTGAGTGAAACATTTAGGTTGATCTGAGGAATGTTATCAGATGGTGTGATGGGGCAAGAAAAATAATAATACTTTTTGAATAAACCTACTAATCGCTCTTAGAAAGCTTTTTTTTTCTTTCTTTTTTTAAGAAGGGGAAATAGGGCCACTGTAGTCCCGAATTATCATTCACAGCAGTTGAAAAATAGGTGTTGATGAATACTTTCAGTAGATTATATTAGCAGCTCCACAACTCCCCCATGAAGGTTAGACTTCTAATGTGCTAGGTGAAACAGAAGTCAACAGTAAGAGCTGTTGCTGGTTGCAACCTGGCAGTCTAGAGGAGGATGACAGTACAAATCTACAGCAGCATAATGTTGTGACTGCTGTGTAATTCAGCAGAACAAATTTGGCCAAATTATCCAATCTTTTTGCATTTCCCACTCTTGTGTGTGGTATGAAGTTTGGCACTTCCTTGGTGGATATGGAATCAAGGTGCCAAAGAACCACAGTGGAAGATAGGAAGGATGTGGACCGTTGACCTTGCAGAAGATCTCCAGTCATAAAAGCCAGGAAGATGAATCTCTAAAGTGGCTGATGCGCAGGGAAGAAGGTGTAGAACAACAACCATGGTATTTTTCCACCAGAGTCTTCTTTGAACCTAATATTTCACACGTTTAGGACTTGATTTGCACTAATTCTCATTCCAGACTTGCACCCACCTTGGAGGAGCCAGGTGTGTAGAACCAAACACAGGTAATAGGAGCTCTGCAGACTCCCTGGATGACTGATGTGGAAAGAGGGCTCTTCCTGTCAACATATATAAGCTCCCCAGGGTTTGGAGCATGTCTGTGTTCTCAGACATACAGCTGTCCTTGAAGATGAATATTCATCTCACGGCCAATTGAAAGGCCAAATTTCAGCCTGCAATTTAAAAAACAAACAAACAAATGCATCTAAAGAAAATAACTGATAATATGTTTTTTACGGTTCACAGCAAGGCCGACAAATTTTACCACAGAGAACTGGTTTGTTGGTTTTGGCAGCCCTCTTTGACCGTCAGGAAAATAGTAATTACAGTAATTTTTGGCAACGATTTATTAAGCAGTGGTTATTTTAAAATTTTCACATTCAGTGGTTAAACAGTGAAAAAGGCATGGGAATGCTCTTGTAACTGGAGGAGTGCTGTGGCACTGCAGGGTATTGCTCATACCTGCCTACACCAGATACTTAAGCATGGATCTTAGATCACAGTTTGGGCAGCTTCTTGCAACTACATGGGAATATACTTCCAAATGCAGGTGAGGAGGCAGTAGTTACAAATGTGAACTAATTGTAGCAGCTCAGGTCACTCAAAATAATGCAGAATATACAGAGCTGTAGATTTGTGTATATATATATGTGTGTGTGTGTGTACATGTATATTTACCATTGAAATTCAGCTTCCTGAGGCTAAATTCTATAAGTACACCTAAGAACACATATCTTTATATTTTATAAAAATGTCTTTGTGGGAGTGCTACATTAACTCGCTTGTAAAGACTTTTATTCTGGAAGTCCCCAAACTCATTAACTTTTGATGAGGTTTTTCAAAACAGGGTTTAAAGTTTTCAATCCAATTACAACATGTTTTATTTGACAACACATACTGAGACATGAAATGATGAAAATAATCATTCCTGGAAGGTATTAAAAAGTTGATCCATATGCATAAATTGAATTAGGGCTCTGGCAAAGGTGCATTACAATCAAATAGATGCAGTATAAACACTTCATACTGCTATGGCATTTACTGTCAACAGCCTCTAATCACTTCAAATCACTTCAGACTGTTGCAAGATAGCCAGGCTGTACTCAATTACATACACACAAGTATCAGAAGATTAAAGAAATTGTTGAGATTCCAAACACGAGTGCTTAAAAACGTTAGCAAGGGAAGGCCAGAATTAAAGACAGTCAAGACAGCACGAGCTAGAGTCCTAAGGTCTGGCTGTTTGAAAGCCTGAGGAACATGTAGAAACCTTATAGGAACTCAGCTGCCAAAAAATCTAAAGGAGTTTCAACAGCGCATTTGTGAAGTATAATTTTGAAAAGACTTATAAACTGGCTAAATTGGGCAGGTTTTCCTGGGATTAGCAAAAGACACATCCTTGCCATGAAAGCTGCTCCTCTGCCAAACGTAATATTCTGCCTCAAAGCATAGTGTTCCTAATGGAATAAATGTTATAATGTTTCTTGGATATTAATGTTGTTAAATAAAAACAATAACCACACAGAAGCAGCTCTCCAACATGGAAAATTTCAATATTTTCAGACAGCAAAACTAGCTGAACTGAAAATCAAGGTGTTAAAATAGGAAGGACAAGGCAAAAGTTGGTGTTAACTCCTCCACCCCTAATGTGAACATGTAAATGTGTTTGTTTTGTTGCTATGCAGGCTGAAAGCAAGCACCCAAAACATACCTCTCATCTACTTGCTTCAGATAGCTAATAGTAATTTTAAAAAAATGAACAGAAATTGTATCGGAGGAGAAGGTTCCTGGCTAATAATTCAATGAAAAGACAGATGGGGAGCTCCATTCAAATTTTAAAATGACCTTAAAAGACCCTGGCTTGGTGGACCTCCCAAATGCTTCTCAGCTCTCTCCTGAGCCTCTGCTCTGCCTATTCTGGTTGTCCCTTCAAGGGCAGGGACAGTGGCCACTGGCCTCTCTTTGTCCTAGCCTGTGCCCCCTCAATGCTGAAAAAGACATTGAACCAGAAGCTCTGTCTTCATGGACAATTTGTGCTATCTGAAGTGACCTGAAAGAATGGTGCATGTACCTCCCTGCCTCATTGTCTTCTCCATCATGAAAGAGAACAAATATCTGTTTCTTTGGTCTTGCACTGACCTCAGTGCTGTTGAGGTGTGTTCTCAAAGAGCTGTGGTGGGTGAGATATTTAGCTCATGCCTACCGGACTGGAGCTAGGTACTGAGACATAATCCTGACAAGTAGCCCTGTCAGTGTCAGGACTTAAAAAAAGATTTCTGGAAAAAGAAATTGTTGGACCTCAGACTTTGGTCATTTGAATGTTTAGATGTGGTTATGATGGTAGCACTAGGGAGGGCTTGGTGTAAATTAGGATCCTAAATGTTTGTCTGTGTGGTTCTGGTCATTTGTCCTTGTTGTCTCTGTCATTCAGTTCCCTTCCCATTAAGTTGGGATCACAGAATCACAGAAAGGTTAAGGTTGGAAGGAACCTCTGGAGAGCATCTAGTCTAACCCCCTCCTTCTCAAGCAGGGACACCTACAGCACGGGACACAGGGTGACATCCAGGCAGTTTTTGAAGACCTCCAGAGAAGGAGACTCTACAACCCACCTGGGCAGCCTGTGCCAGGGCTCTGTCACCCCCACAGGAATGAAGTTCTTCCTCACATGCAGATGTAACTGCCTGTGTTTCAACTTATAGCAATTACTCCTTGTCCTGTCACTGGCCACTGAGAAGAGCTTTGGCTCCTTCCTTCCTACGTTCACCCTTCAGGTATTTATACATATTAATCAGATCCCCTCTCAACTTTCTCTTCTCCGGGCTAAACAGGCCCAGCTCACTTAGTCTTTCCAGTAGATGTTCCAGTCCCTTAATCATCTTTGCTGCTCTCTGCTGGACCCTCTCGAGAAGCTCCACGTCCCTCTTGTCCTGGGGAGCCCAGAACTGCCCCCAATACTCCAGGTGCGGCCTCACCAGAGCTGAGGAGAGGGGCAGGATCCCCTCCCTTGACCTGCTGGCAACACTGCTCCTGATGCAGGCCAGGATCCCATTGGCATTCTTGGCCATGGGGGCACACTGCTGACTCATGGTTAACTTGGTGTCAACCAGGACTCCCAGGTCCCTCTCTCTGTGGAGCTGCTTTCCAGCAGGTCGAGCCCTAATCTGTCCTGGTGCCTGGGGGTATTCCTCCCCAGGTGCAGGACCCTGCACTTGTCCTTATTGAACCTCATGAGGTTCCTCTCTGCCCAACTCACCAGCCTGTCCAGGTCCCTCTGAATGGCAACACAGCCCTCTGTAACTACCACTGTTTGCTAGTCTTGCACCATAATGAAGGTGCAGCCTGTGGTAGAAACATATTGAAAGTCAATATGTTGCACATATGCACACTGTGGGTTATGGTAAGGACAGCATAGGAGCAGTTTGCACAAGAAATGAGTCCAAGAGTTGGTGGCTCTCAAGGGAAACATATATGAACTGCTGGGCTCCTAGCTCTCACAGAAACCGAACTCTGCTGGACCTTGCAGATGTTTCCTCACCTAGACTCACATCACTATAAATCAAATCAGCAGCTTCTTGTGTCCTTGAGAAGAAAATTCGCTGGCTGTTGTTGAATATCTGCTGGCACTCTCAGTCTCTAATTAGAGGGAAGAAAAATAGCAGCTGGCATAACACTCTTGAAGACTTGCTAATTTTAGTTCATAGGTATCAAGTCCCATCAAACCCACATCTAACATCTCATCCACAGGCATAAGAAGCCTTCAGAAATTTTAGGGGACTTCTAGCACCATTCGAGACTGTGACTCTATAAATGTTTGGCTGTGTCACAGCCTCACACCTCATCTTTCTAACCTCCCCAAACTAGCCTGGGTGACATATCACCCTTGTCTGGTCGCACACCCCAGCTCATACTCATTCCACTCATAACAAAAATTCTCAAAAAGTTTGGGGAGGTTAGAAAGATGACTAGAAGTTCTCAGAAAGATGGAAACTCTATGTGATGTCTGATCTGGTAGTCTGTGTCTGCTAACAGGTGCCAGCTTGATGCATGGATATTAGCAAGTGCCAGCAATACAGAAGCTCCTCCAGGAGCAGTTCAGACATCCCTGCTGTGGTGGAGGTGGTGCCGGCAGGGCAGTGGCCTCAGCTGGAACCCTGAGAGCCTCGCGGGAGAATTGCAGTGTTTACTATTCTGACACTGTTAAAATAAATTATTCTGCTAGTTAGTATGTATAGCTGGGAACAAGAAAAGAAGATAGTAAATAAGACTGGATATGTTATGGCTAGCTGTCTTTTGCTCCATTTGGTTACTAGAACAGAGAGACGACTGCTTATTTTAGGCTATTATGTTTGTGATACAGAAGGATTCATGGATTTTCATTTATACTTTCTGATGTATTTTAAGTTGCTAGATTGTACGGAGTACTCATTGATATTGCAGGACTATGCTTGATGGGGCAGCGAAGGTAACAGCTAAATATCAAAGCTCTAGGCACTGTGCTATGCACTGCAAATTTAGTGTTTCCTTATATTAAAAGACATTCTGGAAACTCACAGTAAAGAAGTTATGTCAAAAATAGTAAAAATGCAAAACATTATAACAACATGAAAAACAGTATAAGCACATACACAAAGAAATAAAATTTTATAAGTTTATTGTATATTTATTACCAAAGCTGATTTTTTTCCAGAGGGACAGTTTTCCATTGAAAGAAAAAATCTTCTATATAATTGTATGGAGATACAGCAGCCTCCACATATTGTTTGGAAGTGGAAAACTTAATTGAAATATTGAAGACCAAGTAGTTTTATTCCCCAAATTATTATAAATTCAGAAAACAACTAATTATAAGCAAGTCCTGAAAATTGGCTCGTGTCAGAGCTAGTCCAGAGACATGGTCTGGACTATTTTATTCATAGCCGATTCTCACTGAATATCACACGCAGTGACTAGCAAAATACAATTTTTAACCATGAACACTTAAGGTATAGAAAAAGAAAAATACAATAAAACCAAATTAAAAAATATATGTGGTGAATTTGTGCATGAATCTCTTTGGCATAGCTCTCTGTCCAGAGCTTTCAGCAAGGAGGCAACTTGAAAGAGGCGCGATCCCAGCAGGAACGCACTCTTCGTGAAATTAGACCAAAGCACAGTGTTCCCCAGACAGTGGAAAGTCCTGTCTTAATGTATTAGAGTAGTTATAAATAGGCAAGAGCAATTTCATGTAGGATCCTGGGAACACTCTTTAGGTTTCCTGTTATAAACAGTAGGCAGATAAAGACAAGCAAACTTTAACCCTCCCTGTGACCTGAAGCATTGAAGGGAGCTGTTTAGACGAAGCACGCCAGAGCACTCTGGTCAAGATAGTCATGATTTATCTAAACCACTGCATAGCCTACAAGGACAGTGAAAACAGTTTCAGCAGACCTCCTGTTTGCTGTGCCTTAAATGTCTTTCCTCAATAATGTGAAGGAGATCATAACTTTTTGTGTCAAGAAGAGATGAAAAGCAAGGTCTTTGAAAGCCCAGTGCTCTGGTTATTGACTATAGTTTAGGGTTTTAGGGAAGAGGTTATGGAAATTCCTTTTGCTCTTCTCATTGTGAAAGGCCTAATACCTCCCCTCTGAATTTTCAGAAGGTTTTCCTACATGCTTTTCTCCAGAAGAGATGTCAGTTGATAACTGTAGACTTTCTACTACCCCAAAATTAGTCTCTAAGAAGATGGATTGAGGTTTAAATCTCCTCTCAGATTTTCCTTTGATCCTCTGTGATCCTGTTATCCACTCAGGCTACAGGGAGCAGTGGGCTTGGCAACAACCTCAAAGTCACAGATGTCTCTGGCATAAGGTGGACATAGAGGTGTCTGGTACTGCAAAGTCAGATCCTATTCCTGCTACCCTTTTCAAAATTAAGCTCCATTGTGATATACCTCCTTCTGCCTACTATTCTCACACTTCTGGACAGGATGATTTCCAAAACCATACCTAAGCTCAACAATTTGTTGCAGACCGTGGATCTGCATCCCCCTCAGGAAGGAGGAACTTGGAGTGCTAAATTGTATATCTCCAGAACAACTTTTTGCTTTTTCCTACCTGCTCGTTCTCATTTTTGAGATCTAAGAAAGTAGAAGGACACTCATCTGGCCTGTCCTAGCCCCATAAGCACAGGAACAGTTGGGTGAACCGGGACACCTGTTTCTGTTGTTCTCTAACATGGGTCTACTCCAAAATCACATTTGCTTGGGCTGCTGTACAGTTTGATTTTCTCATCTCAGGAAACACAGGAGTCAGGGGATGGGAGAGATCAGTTTTCACAGCAATGCCTGCAAATAGTGTGATTCATTTATTTACTTTTCTCTAAACACCTCAGCCTGGTGACTAAGGCAGAACTGCAGACTGATGACCCAGAAACAATGTAGATAAATCTCATATTCAGTGAAAGACAAAAAAAAAAAAAAAAAAAAAAAAAAAAAAAAAAAAAAAAAAAAAAAAAAAAAAAAAAAAAAAAAGAGTTAAATGACAATAAAGCTTATGTGGACTGCTATTTGCCCTGTCTCAGTGGCTCACAGCCTAAACTCTAGCCACCGTTAAGAATATAGCACAAAGAATGGCTTCAAGGCTTTTTCCTAACTCTTCCACCTTTCATGCCAGGGTAACTGAGAATAGCTGCACCTGTGACTTCTTAAATTAGCAGCACACAGAGCCCAGCTGATCTACTTGTTCTTCTGGTGCTTCTTCAAGTTGTTGAGAAGTGTTCTCTTGGTTTGCTGGATTTTTTGTTCCCTCAGGTAAAGCATTTCCACTTTTGGGGGGAGAAAAAGGTGGTGGTGGGGGAAGTGTCATGCAGAGCAAGTCTTCTCTGAAAACATAAGCTTTTGGGGGAAACTGTTGGCTCTTTGCATGGGCGATGGTTCTGAAAGGCAGGATGCCACAGTGATTTCCGAAGAGCTCCAAAAGCACTATATGAATGAAGGAGAGAAAAAATACCTCTTGTTTTGTCTTGTCTTGTTTCTTTGCTCCGGGTTATGACTGGGCTATGTGGCCAGTGTCTGTGAGCAGGGAAAGTATCAAGGTACAAGGCAGTGAAACAATCTAATGGAGATCAACTGGTGAAAATGTGGCTGCTGTTGACATGGGTGCTGAGCTATCTCTTAGTGGAAATGTGCTGTGGGATGCCATGGAGCATGGGAGTCCTGTGGCATGAGCACCTCATCCCTTTAATGACCGTAGCTCTGAGTTCTCTAGAGTGGCCCCACATGGTCTAAAGTTGTCCCTTGATTGATCTTGTGCTCTTTGATTTCTAGTCCTGTTTCCTCATTCCTGTGCCATGATATAGGTTGTAAACATAGAGACGAATACATCTTCCTTATTATATACTTTGCAAGAAGAGAATCTTCCTTCTCTCCTTACCTTTTTAAACAAATCCAGTCCCTGTAATGTCTGTCAGTTTCTATGCCACTGTTTTTACTCTTCTTCAGTTTTGGATCTCAAAGGGTATTTCAAAGGGTGATTCAACTTGGAAAGTGTGATTCAATTCTGGAAAATGGCTGAAAAGAGAATAACATGGTTTCCTCATGCTTTGTCTTTCAAGATTAATTCTGTTTTGTAATTCTTATGATCTAGGACAGTGTATCCATGCTTCTACCGTGTATACCATGGGGAAAAAATACTTTATTTGCTTTGTTTAAAATGCTGAGTTTTACCAGAGCTGAGAAGTAGCTTAGGTGAGTGACCTTTCTTTGGAGGTGGCCCAAATCATGGTCTTTTATCTCTTTAGCTGGAAGGAAGGCAGAATAACGAGGCCAAGTGCCTGAGAGAGTGTTGCAGGGAGCAACTGTGTGTGAGGGGGAGCCTTGCTCAGGAATCAGCTTTGATTGAAGTTGTTATCCAGGTGTGTGGCAAAATGAAGCTTGGGAGAGAGCAGAGAGCCTGCATGGACGTGTATATCTGGGGCTTTGGCTGGAAAGAAGATCAAAGGAATTAGGCTGTGGGAGGCAAAGATAATCGCACACGGTCAATCACTGATGCCTTTGGAGGGCTGGAGCAATTGGGTGAGAGGTATCTATCTGGAAGGTGCTAGCGCACATTTCTTAGTTCAGCAGGATCTGCAGTATCTCGGTAGAGGCTCTTGATGCTGAGGTTGTGATGCTGTCTCACCACAGTAGTAAGTCCTAGAAATGCAAAGAAGCAAAATGTGTGTTTGTCCATTTCGTGATGGAAGGTTCCAATACTCCCAATATGTAGAATCCTCCCTGATAACATAACGAGTATATGTCTGAAGGCAATCCCAGAAAGAGAACAATATTTTTTAAGAATGAGCCGCTGTGCAAGAGAGGGGAAGTCTGATGCTAGGATTGTCTGTGGGAGTGTTTTACAGTCAGTAGTAAACTGAGTGAAGACTGAAATGCAAGTCTCCTCCTTTCCAAGGAATTGCATTGTATTTGTCAGTTTTCTCCCTTTTCCCCCTTAAGAATTTCTCATACAAAGTTGAAAAGTTCAGTAGGGTGGCCGGAGACTGATCCCTTCCAGAAGGCTATGCAGCTTGGTAACTGGATGAGGTGAGAGATGTATGTTTAAGCCTCTCTAAGGGTTTGAACCTGATTTCCTGCATCATTTTGAAGTGCTCTAAGTGTTGAGGGAAGGGAGCTGTGATACCCTTTCACAGTGTGTGGTTGAAAAGGAAGGCACCCATTGCTTCGAAGTGTTGCAAACAAGACAAACCATTCCTGGGAATGCTATGAACACAGAGCTGTGAGCCAAGTAAATTGGTGGTCTCTGGACAGGAGAGGTTTAGGCTGACAAGGAAATTATGAATGCTGGTGTGCTCTGAATGCCATGCCTAGAGAAGGTTGAACAAAGATCTTAAATCAATTTGGTATTTCAAAATATGCCATCTCTTACTACTTTGCTTTGGTGTTTCTTTCCCTCTAAATTGGGAGGGCTCTACTTCGCTAGGGTCCTGGAAGGTGTTACCTTGTTGTATGTAGGTCTGGATTTCTTAACTGCAACTAAGAACTATTTTTCCAAATGTTGGAGGTACCTTACAGGAAGTCCTCAAGTACAGATCAGTGCAGGCAGTGCACTGATGAAGTAATGGGCTTTCCAGTGTCCTCCTTACACTAGAAAAGGAGATGCAGGATGCTAGTCCTACTCTGTGGATAAGCAGCAAGAGGCAGTGCAGATGATGCTGCCAAACAACAACTTTTTGGGCTATTCTGGACTATACGGGGGCACAAAGTTGGAAGACCTGGGCTTGAAGGGAACACCTGACTGGCAAACCTCTCTCACAGCACTCTTACATGCTGTAGGTGGGAGCTAAGGCAAGCTGGCACAAGGAATGAAGAGGTTTTCCTGAGAGAACATTCAAAACCAAAAATGCGTAAGCTTTACTCAGTTTCTCTCTCAACCTGGAGGAATGATATTGGCCAGGTTAACTGGGGTGGAAAAGAAATTTTGGGTGATTTTCCTGGTAGTAAGGGTCTAGGACCTCTGTCTGATGATTCTATGTTGGCATAAGTCTTGAGTCAGCTGTTGCTCCTCATTCATACATGCTTAAATGTATGATACCAGGAGCCTATGCAGTGCCCTAAGCAGCCTACATTTGCACAGCCCTTTCCACTTGATGCATGAGACTACTTGGAGATGCATGCAAGGCTGACCTGAGCTCTCATTTCACTTGTCTAGAAAATCCCAGAGTAGAATTTTGACTTTGCTATGTCCAGTGAGCTTAGACAGATTTTATGCCTCCAGCTAGGTAGCTTTGGTGTCTGAGGAGCAAAACCAAGCATCTTTCAGTAGTGCTCCTCTCTGCATGTATGTTTACCCACTCGTGTATGTTTTTTTTTCTTCCATCCTTTTTCCCCTTCTTCTCTCCTTTTTTTTTTTTTTTTTTTTTTTTTTTTTTTTTTTTTTTTTTTTTTTTTTTTTTTTTTTTTTTTTTTTTTTTTTTTTTTTTGTAATGTGAGTATTGCTCATGCATACTGAGTTAAGGTTCCCCAAGGAGTCTGCCTGGCATTGAAAAATTGAAATGAACTTGTTTGTTTTTGCATTCTCCAAACCCTTTTTTATAAGCTAAGGCTTTTGCTCTGGGATAGTAGGATGTTGGAAAGATCTGAAATATGGCACTGCTAAGAATCAATTTGTATAAAAACTGCACTTAGTACCCAACTGTGTGCTGATACTCTGCCCTCAAAAGGCAAATCTGTTTGCAGTTTAGGCCACAAGTGAAATGAGCATGTTGAATCTCATTCTAGTGTGTCACTCTTTTACAGACTTTCTTCTTTCTCTGAATGCTTTTTTTATAGGAATCTTACGAAATACATGTTGTTGAGAACTGGACAAAATATGTGCGAAAAGAGCAACTCCATCCCTTCTTCTCCAGAAAGTAAGGGAGTTGTCTCTCAAATGCCAAAACAATTTATTTCAAAGTATTTTGGCTTGGTGGATGGCAAAAGGCAGCGAGAGGTGCCCTTCACAATGAGGAAAGTGGTGGAAAATCTTAAATCTAGACGTTGGTCTTATTGAACAAGATATGAGGGATTTAAATCTGTCTTCTCTCTACTTAGGCAGACGTGAGGGAGGTTTAGCATTTTCCCGTCTGCTTTCTATTCTCTGAGTCTGCGAACACTCGCTTTGTCTCCACACTATGCTTTCAGTTTATTGTATGAAACACTTAAAATTAACTGAAAATAAACTTGATTCTGCTTACAGGGTGATTTAATTAGAAATAGTAGCAGTCTTGGTGCTATTTAATACCTCTACAAGACCCACAAATGCTGTAATGTGTAAAAATCCTCTATCTTCCCGCGTGTTTCTGACCCTTGTAAACGATCTCAATAGCTTTGTGGCACAAAGATGTGTAACATATATTCAAGAATGCCCTTTGGATTAAAGGCTGTAAAACACATGCAGGGCCCATCCCATTCCGCCTCTTACTGTTTACCCTATTCGCCTTGTGGGCACCCACAGGACTCAGAAAGGTGGGAATATGCATCCATTTTGCAAAGGGATCACACCCAGGTACGTAGTCCTTAGTTTCGTGAGGAAACAAATTCAACTCACGGTATCTTGTAGATGGGTAATATCAGTGTGTTGCATGATAACTGTTAGTGCTTCCTTTCTTTTTTCATTTATTGAACATGAACAGGCATATGCCCAAGAAAGAGCTCAACTGTCCATCACAAAGCCTTGCGTTCTGTTCCTAGCTGGCATAATAAGCAGGGAATACTTCCTCCTCTGATAAGCCCATGCTCTCAAACAGATTTGTGGCAATTGAGTTGCTGTTGCTGTGGACAGGAGAATATTGCCTGGTTTTTCTCTGGTCAGGCCGTAGCAGCTCTTGGACTGAAAAAGAATCTGAAATGTTGCCTTAGTTGTCCTTCTATGTGCATAAAGTCACCTCTACAAAGTTGGGGCAAACTTCTTTGGTCTGGTTATTCGCTTCACTTTGCAGCTATGAGAAGAGTCATGGACTACTCACGTCACTTAGAATAAAAGCAAGTTCTCTCACTGCAGATTTGTTCTCCTCTTGAGCCCCCTTTGCCCATGCCTGACCCATCCAGCTGGAGCAGCACTGCGTGCAGTGCCCCCAGGAGACGTGTTTCACATCAGGCAGAGCGTTAAATAGGACTCTCAAATTTGCTAGATGCGAGTGGAGGGTATGTGGAGCCGGGGCTCGGGTTTTTTCTGTCTCTTTGTGCAGTGGCTGGTGGAATGTCTTTCCCAAGGCCCATCTGCAGGGCTGTTTGTTTTCCCTCCTCTAAACCTTTTATTTGTAGAGCAAGATGGAGAACAATGGGGAGCAACGGTCTGAAACTGAGCAAAGCGGGGAAAAATCTAGGCTAGACGTCAGTACCAGTTTCATAACGGATGAAAACGAGCATGGGAGCATTTGCCCCGGGAAAAGGCTGAATCCTTTTCATTAGATTTAAATGAGGCAAGACAGAGGAGGAGGAGGATTCTATTAAAATTTAAAAAAAAAAAAAATTAAAAAAAGGATTTGCTGGCAGTACTGGGACCAGAGGAACTCTCACAATCCGTCCTGCCTATTAACTCCATACATTGAAGACTTGATGGTGGAGTATTTCCTCTTAGAGAGGCTTTGCTCTATTGTCCTCCTCGCTCACATTTACAAGGTTACATGAAAGGGTTTTGACTTACTAGAGCCTTACATACCGACTACTTTGTGGAGGATATTTGAAAGCAGCAGATAGCTGGGAAGAGTTTGGTGCGAACATTTAAGCTGGGCATTAATTGCTCGTCTTGGAATACAAGAGCTTTCTCACAGCTGGCCTGAGGGCTTGGCTGCATCCAGAGACCTAGACCTGGGCAAAAACTTGCACAGTGCCACTGCTAGGTGATGAAGCCCCTATAACTCTATTTAAAGCTTGTAGTTATGAAGCAAGAGGAAAAGCGTGCTGGATATGGCAGCATGGATATTACAAGTTCTTGGCCAGATCCTCAGATACTCCAAGGCACTAGGGCTGTGATAGCGATTCTGCTCATGAGAGCAAGATCCATCTGACCTTGGGGAAGTTTTGTTAGTCTATACCTGGCAGACTTCTATTATCTCCACCTCAGCACCCCCTTTCCTTTTCCTGGTCTATCTGGGTGACTGAACAAAATGGGATGACCTTGGTTAACCCTTGGGTAACATCCAACAAGCAGAGCTCTCCTTCGTTGACATAGCTGAGGATTTATAAATGGTATGCAAAGACCATCTTCCCTTGAGAGCCTGGATTTCTCAGGAGCCCATTTAGCCTCATCCAAATCTGGGTTATCACTAGACCCATTTGAAAGTCTTGAATGCTGTTCCTGTGAAATGTCATCCCTGAACCTCTTTATTTCAGCTCTGCTGAGTACCTACCACATCACAACAGTAGTATCTCCATGAGCTGCAGCTCCCCCTTTTTCCTAATCTAGTCCCTTGAGGGATGATGATAATAAATATAAGCCGATGCTGATTATTTCAGGTACTTAAACTTGGATATTGCCATTGGAGAAGTGGGTCAAAAATATGTCTCTCTGTATGGCTTAGTCTCTCCCTCAACACTTTTTAATGTTTTATTCCCAATAATGTGGGAAACTGGAGTGCCTGAGCACTGCAGGAAAGGAAAATAGCCTTCTACAGATTCAAGTTTTGGCTGGAAAGCAACTTATTTAGCCAATGAGTTCTGAAAAAGAAATCCATGTAGAATGAGTTAGACCCTTCCTTAGGATGATGTCTACATTTTAGTCTCCTCTTTTCAAGGAGCTATGGCAGTTTCAAATGAGTGGCCTGGGTTCAGCCTGGCTCCTTCTTCCTCATTCCCTACCCTTTCTGGGAACTGCTGGTATTCCACAATTTCTGCATGATAGACAATGCTATTAAAAGTAACTTTCTCCCTCTTTAAAAATTAGTATCCTAATTCAGTGATGTCTTGGTCAAGAATTCATACAGAATTAGGAAGTGAATGGACATTTTTTCAGTGAATCATCATTTTGGAGCAATAAAGATGGTTAAGTGGCTTTTATCTTGATGAGACTCAAAGTATTTACGTTAACACTAGCTCCAGGCTGACAATACCAGGTTGTATAAAAAGTGTAGCAAGTCAACACTATGCAATACCATCCTTGTATATGCTCGGGCATAGATGCAACAGAGCTGCTGACCAGCCTGCATTTCACTAAAGCTCTTCTGCTGAGCGACAGGGAATATAAGCATGGAATCAATGATTTAGGGTCTCAACTAGTTGCACGCGAAATATAAGGAATGCAGCTGGTGTAGAGGGATGGAAGACTCTGTGGCAAGAATGAAACAACTTGTTTATTTAACATATTTTTAATCCAGTCAGGGCCCTCTCCTAACTTTTTCACCTGAACTTGTCAAGCAAAAATGGCACTGTCACATCTACTGAAACATGAATTCTTGTTTCAAATTCAGTGAATATCTCATGTAGGGTTGTCTTCATAGAATAAACATGACTCAGCTAGTGAACCTGTTTCCAAAAGAGAGCTTCAGTTTTAGTAAATGCTTGCAGGAGAATTTAAGCCTTCTAACCAGCATTCCCCCCACCCCAAAATACTCAATTGCTTAAATGGTGCTACTTTTCAGTAGCAATGAAGGACTGACAACAGAACAGGAGGCAAATTTCATGTTTTTAATGCTGATTTTTACAATCTCCCATAAAACTGAAGCACCAAACATGGGGTAGGTTTCAATGAAGTCTAACGACGTCGAGTTAGGAATCTGCCTGGATGCACTTTGTTTTCAGTATTCGTCACTGAAGGGGTACTCCGGATGGTCGCGCCACCTGTGGAGAGGTCATATTGAACAAGTGAGTTTCTTGGGAGGAGCAAGAGGTTGTGTCCCTGATGCAATTGCCTTCTGCTTAGCAAATCTCTTCCCTGTAATACCCAGTGTTCACGGAATGCTTTTAGGAAAGCACAATTTTTTTTCCCCAGGCCTATGGGTCTTTCTTTAAAGGTAGGTGATGGGAGTGGGATAGAGAAGGAAGATGGAGAGAGAAGGATTTTGGAGGTCAGTTATTCTCATGCTATTTGTGGATATAACCTGTACTTGTGGAAGTTTTGTAGGGAAAGTGAAAGGTTTTGCTGTACATGTATGTGTGGTGGAAGAAGAAATACTTCCGTGTTAAAATATCTAGAAAGTCCTCTTAGCTGAAGTCTGAATAAGGGAGATGGCAGATCTGACAAGAAATCTTGTACTGCTTTGGCTTATGCGCTTAGAACTGGCATGAGAAAGTCTTGGTCTTGGTCTGTCATGGTCATCTCTCCGTGTGGCTGCCGTATCCAGGCGATACGTGTCCCTGTCCCAGTCTACTGGCTACCTAGGTGCAGATGCTCTGCCTAGGTAATAGCACTGTGAGTTTACAGGAGACCTATTTTGGGGGAGAAATGGGAATTTGTGGTTACATACTGCCAAAGGTAGAGAGACATTTTGGACTTCATAGAGATTGCATTCTCAGATGCATGTTGCAGGAATGTTATACAAGTCAACAGGTGAATTTTCAGGGTCAACTGCAGGTGAAAATGAGACTGACTTTGTCCATAACTTGACAGATTGGGAAGAGAAAGAGTTGCTTTTTGAGAAGATGATGCTAAACCACAAGCACTGGCTTGACAAACATTTTCCATCAGCAAATAAGCTTCTGGAGAATCCTCTCAGGTGCACTGTGGCAGCTGGCTGCTTTGCCTTACAGTAAAGCACATCAAATACTGGCAATTGTTCCAGCTGTACTCGTTCCAATTTGGGAAAGATATATTTCACAATATTGAAGTTAGCTAACTGGAAGGCATCAAACATTTTAAGATGGTTGTGTCAAAACATTTCATTCTGATATTCAGCCAAGCCGAACTGTTTACACATTAACAGATTGACTTCAAAAAAACAAGCCACAGCTCTTTAGGGTTTGTTCTTGGTTTTTTTTTTTTTTTTTTTTTTTTTTTTTTTTTTTTTTTTTTTTTTTTTTTTTTTTTTTTTTTTTTTCTTTTTTAATGTTTTATATTTTTCCCCCTCCTAGTATTATTTGACAATGTCTGGGTTGACAATGTCTTAATCTCTCTTTTCCATCTGTAGAGAAAGCTTGTTTAATCAGATCTGTCTTAAATGTTCTCAGGTCTTGCTCTTATGTACTAAAATGATTTACACAGAGGAGATGATGTGGCTTCAAATAACTGGTCCAAGCAAGGAAGAATATCCATAGCAGAGAAGGAGAATACATGAGATGGAGAATAAATCAAGCAGATTAATGCAAAACTCACCAATCATAATATGTTTTCTTGTTTTCCCAAGGGGAAAAGAAACCATTTCAGACTATTATCTGCTGGATTATTCATTCATATATCTACAAAACCTCTGTTTTCTGATCAGGTGTTTAACTTTCTAACACATTCTGGTTAATGCCATAGGAATCCACAGAGGAATGGAATATACTCACACTACTGGTAATCCAGCACCCACGCTATTGTAACAAGAGATTTCCGTGCAATACCTATGCTAGTTGATAGCTGGAAGAGCCATAGAAAAGCTGGATTTTTCCATTCCTACCTCCATTGCATCACAGGAAGGAAAAGTTTTCAACAAAGTTGACTAATCAGAAGTTTTACTTGTATAATGGTTTGACCTTTTCAGATACCTACTGCTGGATGAAAGAAGAAAGCTCTCTATCCTGGCAAGTCATCTGTTGCAGTGTCAATTCCAGATTCTTAGTGTAAGAACACACTGGTTGGCAAATACAGATTTAGCTATTCCTTACATGGCAGCCTCACTTTTCCGAGAAGCGATTATTCACCATTGATGCCAGATTATAGTTAACTATTTTCCCCAAATCTGGTACTTCTGTGAAAAATACAGCTACTGATATATATTCTATATGTTATGTTTTTCTTATTCTCAGCAGGTTTCCATCCTAAAGCTTGTTCTAATAAAGCAAAACATTTGCTTTTATTAGTTTTGGATGAGTGGCCTAGGAGTTCTCCTCCTGTGGGCATTTCCATCCTTTAACTTTGCTTCTGGAAAGGATTCCTGGATTTGTACCAAGGTTATTTTTCATTTATATCCTCACTAACAATGTTTAAATGATATTATGGCTCAAAACTTAGCAATAAAAAACAAAGAATTTCCAATACCAATATACACATAAGAATTTGCTAGGCAATTTGTGAAAAAGACTTCTGGAAATAAGATTTGATAATTGATGGAAAGCTATTTTAAAATTTTAAGAAGCTAAAGCTTCAGAGCACCTGGCTGAACTTAAATGTGAAAAATGAACTGAATCATGGTGCTTTAACCTGGTTTGTATTTCCAGTCATATTTCTGCAGTACGCTAAGTGGCTTATTTGTGTCTTTGTAACATTACTGCCCATCCTTTGAGTAATAGTCAATGTTTTAGAGTGCTGTTGAGATTGTTGTCCCACTTTATTGTTATTATTAATGCTTGAGCACATTAGAGTTTGGCAAGAAACAGATAATCCAATGTTACAGGAGAAATTAATGGAAATCAATCCCTTTAGCATTTGGCTACACATTGATGACTTGTGAAAAAGAAAAGCATAGAGTTTGGCCACAAACTGTAGATGGTCTTGAGCTGTAGGAAAAACGAATGACCTTATTCTCCAGAATATCAGACCCTGAGTCAATCTTAGCTTGCTAGAGAAGTCCATCTTACAAGTGAAGGAAAATTGCTTTGGTTGGTAAGGTCTAGATAACAAGCAGTGAGAGATCAAGCCTCATTAGTTCTCAGGGATCATTAGGAAGTGATTTAGTGGTTAAACAGCCTGCAGGTTTTTGTGTCTTTCATGTTGGAAGACACAACTCACCATGACAGCAGGAGATGCAGATTGCAAGAAGTCAACTTCAGATGAAAGGTAGAAACTAAGTTTCTGACCTCTTGTGGTCAGTAAGATGCATCATGTTTTACAAGGAGGGTAGGCAGGCAAATTTCATTTTCTTGATCAAACCATCGTAAGTGAGATGGAATAGAGATCTCCCTGAGCTAGCTCTGGGGTTTCAGATACTTTTGTGGATTCAGACAATGTTACTTAGTTCTTAGCTTCCTACCTGACCATTTAGGACAAGTTGCCTATAGAAACACTAGCAACAGCAACAAGCAACAGCACTTGTGTTGCAACATGGCTTGCTGAGCGCTAGGAGGGGAAAGACAGGAAAGTAAGCCTGTTTGAAGTTCACTTTTGATAGCCTGTGGCTAGACAGGGCCACCTAGATGGATGCACGTTACAGCATAAAATAGAAAGTGCTTAAGGAGATAGAGCACAGAACAGACACCTAGATGCAGTCATCTTCTACTAGATGGGCTTTTGAAATCTGAGCCGTAAGAAAGTACTGTGCATTTGTTTTTGCAAGTGGTCCATGTACATATTGAAAACTGCATTAAATAGCTCTCACATTTTCTTTGACATTCAAGTCAGACCTTAAAGTAAGACTGTTTATACAAAAATAAAGTATATTAAAAGCAAATGATTTTTGAGAGTTTCTGAGAAAACAGGAGTGTTCAGTAAGTATATAGGGTTTATCCTGGACTTACATCAACAGTTCCACGTAACGGACATTTTTGTTCAGAGCTTCAATTTCTTTCATCTCTTTCTCAGTGAGAGAGAAGTCAAAGATCTAATGTAAGGAAATATTAGGAATAAGTTAGCATTTCTTGTTGCAAACAACATCAATACTATTATGTTTCAGATTTTGGAAGTCCAGGAAAAAAAATGAAAAAAAAAATTGCTTTCATGTATATGCATATCTTGAAGACATGAGTAAGTCTAGTTACATTGGCTATGTTTTCTTCCAAGAAGAGAATGGCAGTCTGGTAACTGCTGGTTGCTGGCTTCAAATGCAATATCTTGGTAGGGAAAGTGAGGATCAATGCAGTTCAGAGAGCTACAGGAGTCACAGAAGTGCATGTTTTGGATGGGTAGTGTCGAGCTAAACATTGCCTGATAGCTATGAACATTTCTGGTATACCAGAGTACACCATCTTCTCTTCAATAACACAGCTGAACCATGCCTGAATATGGGGTGGAAAAAAAAATGTCATTCCTGAACACCTATAGCCAGCAACTCAAGACTGTAGACCTGTCAAACACTTGATTTCACTTGTGTTGCTCAGTGGAACAACTGGTGCCCCAGTATATACTATCAGCTGGAATTTTAGTCATTTACAGGGTTTTGGAGTCATCAGAATTTCCTCTCTACTTTGCATTATCATTGCTGCATCATAGTAGCATTAAGTATGAGGGACAAAAAGGATCAATTTTGACAAATCTTGGCAGTGATAAAGATTTTGTCTACAGAAATTTGGAAGTGACCTTCCACAGGAGCCAAGCCAGTATAACTATTCATGCACCAGTCAACTGAGGAATTACCTGGAAATTCTCCCTGATGCGCTGTGGATTGAAGCTTTTTGGAATGACTACCACCCCTCGCTGGATGTTGAAACGCAAAGCAATTTGTGCTGCTGTCTTGTTGTATTTTTTGCCAATGGCATTCAGCACAGTATCCTTCAGCAAAGGAGGGGAGGACACATTTACCCTGGAACAAAACAAGAAAAAGAAATTATCTTGCCATCTTTATGGCATCTACTATTCATGGACATAATGCAGCACCTTTGGGTAAGTAGTGTGAAGATGAAAAAGAAGCTCTGGGACATTTATGATGATGACTTTGATAGTCCTCCATCCTATCCAGTGTCCTAACGTTGACTCATATTGCACTTTCTCTTCCAAATCTCAGCATTCTCAGTTACAGCCACTTGCTTTTTGGTAGCAAAACTTCTTCTGCCTGGCATTTCTTGACAACAGAATACATCAGCAGTGTTGGAAGTCTACGTTCTCAAAAGAATTTTGAGACTCTGCAGAGATCTAGCCCTGGAGATCTATTATTCCTCACACATAAAGTGGCCCTACTACTAGAAATAAACATGCTGACTTACCATGTTTCATCTCTTGAGGTTCCTAGTGGACTGTACCCAACAATAACAATGTCATGTTGTCTGCAAAATTCTAAGAGTTTGGGTTGGGTGAAATAAGGATGGCATTCAACCTACAAGAGAATGCAGAAAGAATGATTAATTCATAGGACTAGATATAGAAGTGGATGTCCCAGTGTATGTGAGAGTTACAGATGAGACATTACTTTCAATTCGCAGGAAAGGATGTCAGGAAATTCAGGAATAGGTAAACTCACTCTATGATTACCGTTCTAATCATCCCCACTGAGTGATAATGATGGATTAGATTTGATTTGATGTTAGTGGGCAGTAGTTTAACATCCGTGGTTGTAATTTGGTTTTGGACAATTTTTATTGTTCTCTAATATATTGTTCCTATTGGAGGCGGCTAACCAGAGTCTGAGAAGCATCCCCATCTCATTTGAGTCTTTGTCTGCTTCTTGCATTCATGATGGCTAATCTGAGATTGTTTTTAGGGGAAGTGTTGGTGTGAAGCTGACCCAGACAGAAAGCTAAGGGGGAGTATGTGAAATGTGAGACATCTCTATAATATCTTGTTGTGAGCCTTATCCTCCTATATTTATTGCAAATGCTGTGCATTATTCATTCCTTTATAGGTAGGGATTTTCTGGTTGCGTTCTCAACTTCTGGGAGAGAGAGGTCCACAAGATGATAGAGCAAACACTGTTTTCAGTTGCTTGGTGTAAAGTCCTAAGCTAGGCTTAACTTTTTTCCCAGTTTCCCTTGATATCAGGAAGCTGCAACAGTGTTTAGTACAGTTGTAGGGGCACTCCAGAGACAGCAATTGCATTTTGTACCCATATTAACACTAGCAATAGATGTTGAAATTTCATTCTCTTGCAGGCTGTCCCTTCTCTGTAGGCAAAAGACAGCAATGAAGTCTATGGTCAGCCTCCCTGTGCTTCCTGGTACAGGTTCCAGTTCTCCAGGTCATAAGCTGTGGGTGGCAAGATTTTGCTTTTCTTAGGTGGTCTTTGTTGTCCCCCCTGCTATTGCTAATGTGGATATTCATTTGTGTCAGAGGAGTCAGAAAAGTTTCTATGTACTTCTACAAAAACAATGAACTACCAAATGCCAGAATCAATGGTACCGAGCATTTGGATCAGTCTTTGCCACTTACTCCATCTTTGAGCCCTACTTTCATAAAACATAGACCTGCCTATTCTCTTCACAGATTCAGCTCAAGTCTTAAGGGGATCTCCTTGTCAATAGATTTTTCTCCAGTTCTCACTGAACTTCTTAAGGAAAGGGCACAAGAGAGCAAGTCCAGGAATTTTAGGAGTTACCTCTAATGGCTGTTAAACCCAGGAAACTGAGAGTAAGTCAGGTTCTCTGATAGACTTGTTTTTGTTTGGTGTCAGCCGAGGTAAACATGGCCTCACTGATGACTGGTTAGCCCTGAATCGTTTGTCTTGGGAATGTTTTGGACTTGGAATAAGGTACATGGCAGAGACTTAAAACCTGCATTTACTCGGCATCCAAGCTTGCTATGGAGCTTGGCAAAGAGGCACAAGTTTTATAGTCCTGGAGCAGCAACTGAGGAGAGAGATTGTTCCAGCACCTTCAAATATTATCTTTAGCCTAAATAGCATGAGTAATATTTTCAAGCTAGAAATGGAGTGCAGCAGCTGTGGCAAACCATACGTCACCACTCGGTACACAGCAGCTTAGGCCACACGTTGTGTTGCCTTTGCATTTTCAATACAGCAGCGACACTGTTGCAGCCACTGATCTTGGCTTGTGGTCATACCTGGTTGCTGACAGGTTTGTGCTTAAGTCCTGGCTTGTTCAGGATCATCTCCAGCTGCCTGCGGTTGAAATTAGATACTCCAATGGACTTTGCCAAGCCTGCATCTTTACATGCTTCCATAGCCTGAAAAGAAAGCAGAGAATGATGGAGTCCCAAATTCTGACTTGGTTCCTTGCAATATATGTTTTAAAGATAAGTGGAGCATAGTCTGGTTCTTGATAGTCCCTTGCTGTAGCAGAGCCAGCAGCTCTGTTACCACGAGAGCTCGTGCCGCCCTGCTAGTACAATCTCAGTACAAGTAAATCCACTGACCCATTTTCCAGACCAAACCCTAACTTTATAACTCCCATGAAAGTAGGATTTGGAAAGGCAAAAGATACAGTTGAGATATGGATATTTAAGTGTCAGATACTTGCTTGAAGAGTTTTGCTAATTTTGTTCTGCTTTAGCACTACTTCAAAGATGAAGAAGGGAGAGTGAACAAAACAGATTCATAATAGCTCAGTTCATTCCTTTTGACTTCATGATACTTTTCTATATGAAGTTTCTTCCTAGATAAATCACCTAAGTATCTGTTAGAGTACATCACAAAAGCGGCATATAAAAAGGTACAGTACAAATAGAAGAAAAAGAAGAGAGAAATTCTAGATTTTATGCTTTTCAACTATCTCCTAATAGCTAAGGCAGCTTTATGAATACAGGGTATAAATACAAGCCTCAGCTTTCCTGATCAGCTTCATTTTCTGAGCCATTAACAGGAGAAATGGTCATTTGCTATCGCCTTCCCTGGTGCTCCCAGAGACTGCACAGTAATGATTCAGTGCCTGTTTGAGGCAGAGCAGACCCCACAGCTGCTGTCTCCTCCACTGGAGCTAAAGGCCTCTTCTGACAGTTTTGTTATTGCTTTCTATCTCACAGGAACTGAGAGCAGGGAGGTAAGAGGCACCATGTATTTGACCTCCAGTTGGCCTCATATGCCTTGTATCACTCAGTGACAAGTCAGCAAATAGAGTCATCATCTGGAGTCATTTTTGCTTGCTAACACTGTGCTGAAACAGTGAAATTATCTGGATTGAGTTTAGCAAGCTTTATTTAGACTGAAGCTATTATTTGCAAGCAGTCATCACCAGCTATTTTTCTTCTGGATTATTAGCTGAGGAGAGAATTGCTGCTACAATATATCCTTTACAATAAGCACAAGTTTGATGATAAAAACATAACACTGTTCAGACATCTGTTGCTTTTAACATCAGAGCAACTGGCTTGTGAATCAGAAGCCAGTGAACTGCATCAGCCCTAGACAGAATGACATAAACAGATAACAGAGTCCCCCATCCTTATCCACCTTAAAATCTGTCTGGTGACTCAGCTGCCAGGAGAAAATCAAAGCCCACAGCAAGGGCTCCATTGCAGCCTGCAACTCTACTCAGTTCCCTCCTGCATCTGTTTGTATTCACTGAACCTCAAGCAGAGCTAAATGGGAACATGACTATCCAGCTCTGGACCAGTGCAAGCTGAAGTAGAGCATCTGGTAGCCCTTGGGGTGCTCTTAGTGTAATTCATGCTGAATTAGTGATGCTTTTGAAGCACATCTGATGCAGAAGGAGAGGTGACCAGCTTTGGCCATGGTTTAAAGTACCTAAGGCTTCAGAAGGCAGGAAGGTGAGGAGATTACTACTGTCACTTTCTGTTTTACCTGAGATTCTGAGACCAGTTGGCAGTAGGCTTAGTAAGACATCTGTCAGCAGGCTTTGAGCATACCACAGACAAATTCAGGATGCAATCCTTCACAAAACTTCCCTCCAGGTTTTGTAGTAGAAAAACTTTACAACTTCATTTGGTAATTAAAATCAGAAGTAAGTGAACTTGATCTGATGTTTTATGTTGTATTTTATCTTAATGGTGAGCTTTAGGGCAAATTTTGTTTTCTTTTGAAGGTGAACAACTTTCCTTTCTGAGAAGGATCCAATCATTTCTTTCTTCAGGGCTCTAACTTTCTCCTGCTACAAAGATCTGAAAGGCAGGACAGTCTGTAATAAAGCTACAGATAGCTAGTAAATGCACTGTATGAATGAAGGAAAGTGCATGTTAGATGTTCTCTTTCGTTTTTAAGATTAAGTGACCACAAGAAGCGACATCTCTCTAGGCAAACATCAAAATTTATCCATGGAGCTAGTAGCATTTGATCCATTTGGCCTATCAATATGCCTCAGGTCGGCTTGTGAAGCCCCAGCTAAAGCTGAGAATGAGGATCTGGGTCTTTAAAGCATAAATGAATGCTATGATTGCTTACCTCCCAAGTGGCACATAAGTCTGTCTCGTGGTAGATAAATTTTCCATTTTCATCTCTTGGGTAGATCGCATCACCAGGCTGAAAAGCAAAACCCATCCCCCCAAAAAAATCGCTCTTTAGAAAAAAGATTTTTCCACAATCTCTGCTTCTACTAGCAAAACAAAATTTCAAATGCTGTCTGAAATGCTTCAAGTTCAACAGGTCACTCATGCTGGTCTTACCACATCCTTCAGTGGGACTGCCATCGTAGAAAGCCCTTGGATGCACTTCTGAACTGTCACATGAGTGCATACTCAGGAGTTCCAGAAAGACCTTATTTTTCAATAAACTTGTGAACTTTAGGATAAGTCATCCAAAGGATCTTTTTTTCTAAAGGACTGGGTTAGAATACTGCACACACATATACATATTATTTTCCTCCCCTTCCCTCCTTCCTTCTTTCCTTTCCTCTGCCCCATCCTGCTTGTGTCAGAGGTATTTGGTAAGAATATCAGTTCAGCTTCTCGTTCCAGCTGGAGGGACCATTTCTGCAAGCTACGGCTAGAAAAGAGGCTGAATGCACAGATACAGGATGTGCATTCCTTTGAAGTGTTTTATCTGTTTTTCTTTGGATATTAGCAACTCTTTCTTCCTATCTCTGTCCTGCATAAACAGCACTTCAGGGGTGACTTATGAGCTGACATCTGATGCTTAAGAATATTACTTGATCTTATTTGCTGGGCATTTCACTGTTACTGAAGATAATACTTTAGTGCCCTCCTCTTTTGTATTTCTGATTCTAATTTCACTTTTTTTTTCTCAAAGAAAACTCTTCTGTGAAGGTTGATACTTGATCTGACTTCAGGCAGATACATTTCAAAGGACTGTATACAAGATGTTGACATGGTAATTCCTTGGGAACATGCATCTGTGACTAATATGATCTGCAATGAGCACCACCCAATTCAGTTAAGAAGTTCAAATTCAAGACATTCCATGGGAAAAGTGAGCCTATGGAAAACATGGCTTCAGATTTCAGAGACCAGGTCTAAGTCGCAACCAGAAGACTGTCTCCTCCAAATGTGCTGGCTTTCCTCAATGAATTCCACAAAGACCTGCTGCCTTTGTTGCTATGTCTTGTGGAAAACAAAACAAAACAAAAACCCCAAACCCAAAAACTTGACTAGAAGGGGATAGGTGACTGTTGGATAATTTTTTTTGTCTCAGTATTTAGAAGACATACTATTTGCCATCATAACCTAGATGGAGAAGCCTTATTTACAAAACCACTCCTAGCATTTTGGAACATCATCTTCTACCCCATGATATCCCAATAGACCATCCATAGATTACAGGCTCATTCTAGATGGACATCCTTGAGTTCATAAGCTGCTTTCCTGCTTGATCATAGAGTATTTCAGTTTGGAAGGGACTTTCAGAGGTGATTTAGTGCACAGGTAGCGGCTCATTGATGGATCAGTCCAGGATCTGACCAGGGAGCCACCTAAACAACCTGCCAGCAGATAGGAATTCCCTGGGCACATGCAAGCAGTGGCCAGGAGAAGGCATGTCCCAACTGGTGCCTGTCTCATCAAGCACACCTCATGGTAAAACAACCTCTGTGTAATGTGAGGAAGGAGCGCTGACTAGGGAGCAGGAAAGGTGGGAAGGCTGGTTGTCTTGAACAGGGAATTTGTGTAAAAGAAAGAAGAGGGAAATGCTGACTCGTGTTAGCAACTCCATATTTAAAGTAATCCCAGATATTAGCCATTTTTGATGCATATGGAGTGCTGGGGTGGTGGCATTTTCCCCCTTCAAGCGGTGCTCTTGGAAAACAGATTCCTCCTACTCTTCCTGAAAGCTCCTGTGAGAGCTTGCATCATTGGAACCTGCAGAGACAAGTTTCTCACCAGTTTATTGGTGTAGGACTGCAACCTTTGTCTCATGCTCTTCACTGATTTCATGCAGAGGTCAGCTTTGTTAAAAGTTTTTTGGGGGAGACAGGAAAGCTTTTTCAAGTAGCTAGCTTTTACAGAGCACGGCAGAGTAGGAGTATGTTATACCTGAACATTCCTCACCAAAAGCAAACGCCACATGTGGGAAGTGTGTGGGTGAGAGAGAAAGGGAGCAAAACCAGGAAACCTGTCACCATTGAAAAAGTGGGATTATATATATAGATAGATTTTTTTTTTGCACCCAGAAAATGTATATTTTTTCAGGGAGAAAATGACTTTGCTTTTTTTTCTCTCAAGGGGGACATGAGTGAAGTTCCAGAACTGGTACTATTAGTGTCTCAGCCTGTTGATACAGGCCTCAGGGAGACAGATGTACATTACTTTAAAGCCAGCTGTCTATATCTTTATATTGTGAGACAATGACCTTCACTATGTGGGAGAATGAACTACGAAAGAATACAAACAGAAGTAAGGGGAAACAGGAAATTGCAAGCGGTGGGAATTTTTTTAAAAAGTACCCAAAAGGATTCCATAGATGGGACCGTAGAAATAAAGTTTTAATACGTGTCCAATTACTCATATACATGTCTTAACGTTTCCTTCAGATAGAAAAAAGAACTGCAAGTCTAAGGTGATTGCTACATGGCTCAACCCTTTATTTTATAGTGGTTCTGGGAGTTTAGAGTCCATAATTATTATACCCATAATTAGAGTATAATTTTAATAACTGTACAGCTGCTTCCTTGCAGAAACACATACTGCCAGCTTAGAGCTTACTTCTCCTCCTACTCCCCAACAATTAGCCAGCTAATTTCTTGGTCCTGTTCTCTCCAAGAAAAGGGATGTTGCTGGTTCAAAGCCAGTTAAGTGTGTTTTGAGGCTCTGTCTTCAAATTTTGATGTTGTTATATCAGGTACTTGCAGAGGGCAAACGATAAAGCATGGTCCTACTTGGTGGGAACTGGAAAAGTCAGGGATCCATAGAAACTGGTGCAGGGGAGGTGTGCAATCCATTAGACACTTGTACTTGGAAGGGTTTGTCAGCTCAGAGACAAGTTCTCCAGAACCAGCAGAAAGAAGGGAATTTATCAGGTATTTGAGGGCAAGAGAACCCTATATTTGGCACCAACAGTCCCAAGTCCCCAGTCACAAACAACATCTATGAAAGTTGTCTGAGAGAAGCAGTCTAGAGTTAAGGAGATTAAGATAGTAACCATCATTTTCCCAGTAATTTTAGTACTATAGAAATTGCTTGGTTTCTGGGGCAGAACAAGGAAACTCATTTGGTGGTTCTTCTCCTCTGTTACCTGTGTCCCTCCCCCACCCTAAACTTTCCTGCTAGAACCTATTTCTTCATGACTCTCTCTTCCTAGCTCAGAGAGGATTTAGACACATGCACTGCTTCACTTATAATAATTCTTCAGTGTAGAAAGTGTGTTTTCAATCCCAGCAAAGAGCCTTGTCCTTCCAAGGATCCTGTCCTGCAGCTGTCAACACCATTCTCATATGTTCTATAAGCCCCTCTACACAGAAATGTATGCAGGCAGTGTATATGGCAGACTATGATTTGGCCAAAACATTATTTTCAGCATGGCTTGGAAACCGGATGGAGGATTCTAGACAAAGATTCCATTGTAAGCTAACTGTGCAAATTTTAGGACAACAATTTTCACCTTGAAAGCCATAGGCAGCTCAATAATGTAGAGATCAACATAATCCAGCTGAAGGATCTTCAGTGTTTTCTCCAGCGTTGGTCGTACCAGTTCTGGGGGGTGGCAGGTGTTCCACAGCTGAGGAAACAAGTAGAGAGTCTCATTTTTTGGTTGCAAGGAGATCTGGAGAGGATCCTTGAGCTTTTTCACCCACCTTCTCTCGTCCTTCTGACAAAGCACAGTGCACACGGTAGTGCTTTGTAAAGTGTACACATGGCAGTGTAAAGCCATGATGGTCGACATCAACTCAAAGGAAAGGAGGTCCTATTCTCCTCTGGAAGGAGTCAGAGGAAGAGAGAAATAAGGTGGGAATACCTGCCCAGAGCTGTCCTCGTGCTGTCCCAGTAAAGCCACCACATGTTTGCTTAGAACAGGTTATTCCAAGTTGGGCAAATTGCAAGCTCTTGCTCAATGAATCTGGGCAGATCCACGTTGTTTTCTGAGCTTTCCAAGCATATGCTTTCACTGGGAAACTTTGACTGTTCCCACAAGAAATCTGTGGTCAGTTTTATGTTTTAATGCAGAGCCTGAAATCATGTGAGCTAGCTGTTGAATAGCCAAACACTAAGCACAGAGAAAATCTAGTTTTCTCATGTGGTCGTAGACCCTGAATCATTGCCTGACCTAGGAAGAGTTTTAATTCACCCCCCGAAATGCACATTGAAAGATGTATTATTGCTTGCTTACAGTAAAGCAGGTGCGATTACTCAAAACACAGCTTTTTCACTCTTTTTAATCACAAATGTTTCCTTGATGGGTTATGCCCCTGAGTTTGCTACTGCTTGCTTGCTTGCTTATCTTCCAGAGTTAACTCTAATTGAACTCTGCTAATGCAGATCTCTTGCAAGAATAAAACCATACCATGGTAGTTAGTAACCAAGAGCACTTCGTAAACTGATTATTGCGACTGAGAGCCACTAAAGCTGGTAATAACACACAGTCAAAGGCTAAGTGTGACGTTTGCTTGCAAACAATAACCTGACAAATCTTATTTTTCTTTCTGTGTGCAAAACTAAAATTTGGAGTCATGTTGAAATCTCTGGCATCTTCTTTTGTTTGGAAAATATGGATTTTTTTTTTAGTACAGTTTTTGCCTACTCATTTCTGCCACCAATAAAGGCAGTCACAGCGTGCCAAGGTGTAAAATGAATCTTTGAGGTACAAACCACTTATATTCATGTTTTTTTTTTTTCAGAAAACAGTGATTAAAGGTGTTAAAGGAAGCCTGGCTAAAGTATTTTAGAACCAAAACATTTTTAGTTCTAAAAGTATTAAAATTAAGTGTTTTAGAAGGTATTTTGGGACTACTGAAGTATTTTAGAATACTTTAGTTTGCTAAAAACTATTTAAAACATTTAAAATACTTGAGTAAAGTATTTAAAGCATTTCAGAACTTTTTTTTAACCAGATTATTTTCCGAAAGCCCAGGATAGGGAATAGGTGCCTACTCAGTTATGCCAGCAGAGGCAAGGATGTGGTAAACTGAAGCTCAGCTGTTACCAGAGAAGCACATCTGATGCTGCCCTATGGGGTTGGCACATGGAAATTCATGCTATGCTTAACTCCATCTTTATGTTGCAATTCATGAAGAGATGATCATGTTAAGCGCAGGCAACATTGAGGGAAATCTCCTTCAGTAAAAGGACCGAGGTCCTGCTCTCAAAGTTTTAAGGTGTTCCATGGAATTTTCTGGAAGTCTTAGGTCTAGATTTTTAAAATATTTGCCAGTCTTACATGTATGTGTAAAGTGGAATATTCTTTTGAGCTTAAATACAGCTATGGAACTTACTCTTTATACCCTTCATTTCGAGCTAGCTTTGTTGCTTTATTTTTATTTAGAAATGTAATAACTTGAGGTATGTTGGTAGTTTCAGAGATGTATATCTTTCTAAGTGCCTTTGCTAGTAGAGCTGAGTAAGTACCTACCAGTGAATAAAGGTCTTTTTAAACAACTGTGGAAGTTCTAAAGAAACACCCTTCAGAAATGGCAAACATTAATACATAGATGCCACAGAAACTTAAGGGTTTCCTAACTGTTTTCATGATTTGTACAAGTTATTGTAATATCTACCTAAGTAGAATCCATGTAGACATTAGAGCTATCCAAGTTGCCAGCTGGCTTTGGCATTTCAGGACACCACATTCCCTGGAAATGTTACTTTTAGTTTAATGAAAGAAATATCCTGGGATGAAAGAGGAGACCAAAAAGGTCTTGCTATATAAGCCAAGAGAGCTGTTGGCAATTGATAGAAAACCTCTAAAATTTCTGGATACTGAGTTGCTCTGTCTGATCAGCCAGCCAGCAGCAAAAGCCAAGTGCAAGTGCTGATGATTTCAACTGGGAAATGCAGCACAATTATACAAAGTCACTATTCCAGTAATACTGCCACTTAGTGAAGCTGCTGTTAGTCACTGCTGATGGACCAGCCTTTGTTGGGCACAATCTTTGTTTAAGGAAGGATCTGTGAGAGGTGCTTGAGTCTCCAGAGTGCTGTGGATTTCCAGCACTTCTGCTTTCTGAGAGGCTGAAAACAAACACGAGTTTGTTGTGCCTGCTGTTTTCAAGAATGACTAATTATATCTACCACATTTCCCAGAAGATGCAACTCTTAATGTCAGTCATTGATCAATTAGTGGCTGCATATTTGCCCATAGCTCATACGGTACATAAAGCTGAAGATACACCAGCTTGTAAGGTAAGGGACATCCAGGGATACACTCTTCCTGTGAGTTCATTGCTACTGTGTAAATGTCCAATAAGACCTGTAAAAATCCCTGGCTGTGAAGGGCTTAACTGGGTATAGGATGCTTTCTGCTGCTTCCTTCGAGCATTTTTTAAGATTATAGTTGTACTCTAACAAACTGTCAACCTGAGCATCTGAGGTTAAACCTGTGGTCAAGAAGAGACAAGAGACAGAACAGAAACACAAATCCGTGTGCATCTCAACTCATAATTTTAAGTAAGGCTGAAACTATAGGTCTTGACTCATAGTATTGAGAAGTGCAGCATTGAGACTGCTAGGTGGTTCATTTTATGGTTTAGGGAGCTGAGTTTTTTCTGGGAAAAAAATAACTTATGTAATTGCATCTTCTTTTTCCTTGTTTATAAATGGTTTATAAATGTTTATAAATGGTTTGATTTTTAACTGGTAAGGAAAATCCACTATCAATTAGATCGAACAAATTCATATAGAAATTCTTAACTGTAAAAAGTAAGTTGAGAATCCTAATAACATTTTAACAAGGGATGCACACTTGCTGAACATGAAAGTTTAAAGGAAGGGGGAGGGAGTAGGAAACAGCAGGGAAAGCAGGAGGCCAAGTTAAGGACTCAACATTGTTAGGACATCTGGTTCTAAATTTTTGGCACAATTTTGTGTTTTTGGTAATTTGCAGTAATGAAGCTGTAGAACAGTTTAAACAAAATATTTTGACTGACTCGAATCAACATTTTTGACATATGAGAGGCTGAGAGACTACCCTGATAAACGTGGAAAATTCGAGGGCATGAAACTTTGCTTGGGATGGTAAAATTGTTACCAGTAGAATTGAGTAGGGAACTAGGAAAAGACTTGCATACTTAACAGACTGGAAATTGCTTTACTTGGAAATTGCTCTATAGCTTTGATAATCCACTTGATCTGCAAGCTTCCCAGTCTGAAGCTTAGTTTCCCAGATCATAGAGCTCGACCAGACTACTCGCAGCAGAGCAGACATTTTCTCCCATGGGATCTTTCATTCTAGGAACTATGATGTTTATTTCCAAAAGAGTTGAGTAAATTTTGTGGACTACCTTTTACTTGGGAAGGGAGAAAGGGAAAATATTAGGCTGATACGACTTAAAGAAGCACTGCGGGAAGAGTATTTTGAGTTTATTAAACACCACTACAAACTATACAGGCACCATTAACTTTCTTGGAGTATCTGATGGTTAACCAGACATGTGCAGTGAGCTCTCTTTCTCTTATATCTGTGATCTGGGAATTGTATTTGTACCAACTTTTATCTGTTTCCCCTTTCCTTTCTCCAGTAGAGCATCAACTCATACAGTTGGGGTTTTAATACAGTCAGTAGCTCATGTATTACTCCGAACAGTCTTGTTGATTGAAAAAGAAAGTATGGTAACCCGTTCTCTCCACGTGAGTCGACCCATGAACCTAGGGCTCCTTAATGACAGATACAGTAACTAAGGGTGTGGCGTGATGAGTAATTTTCTCACAGTAGTGCCAGCTGAAGCACTTGCTGTTCTCCAGCACACACACACCTTAACACACGTGCTTACTCCTACCCCTTTCATTGTGCAATCTCATAGTAAACCTATATGGGGAATTGTTCTAACAGAAAATAACTCATTTGCAGGATCATTGTTCAGATCAGGCTTATTGTGTGACTATACAAACGCTGGTGCCCACGCAGCATGCGGGACAGTAATAGCACTGCTTAGCCTCACAACGATCTAAACATGCAGGTACCTATGATACCAGGCAGAATGCTTGTTGCGTTGTTCCCACTGCTAAATGGGCTATGAACTGAGTACAAAAATGACCTCTGAGTTATACAACAAATCGTATATGTTCATAATGTTTTGAGGCATTATGGAAATAACTAGGAAAGGAAAATAACGGCTGTTGGGCTTAGAAGCATTTCAGATGTTAACTCCTGCCGTTCTCAGGAAAGTCCATTCACAGAAATCTCAGATTTAGTGTAAATAAACTGAGTGCAACTTCTCACCTTGCCGCAGTAAAAGATGTCTTCTCGCTTGATCCTTCCTTCTGCAATCTTCTCCCGGATGGCTTGCCCCACTTCGTGTTCATTGAAATAGACAAAGGCACCATCTATATGGCGGTAACCAGTATCAATGGCAATCTTCACCGACTCTAGACAGGTACCTTTGGGAGTCTAGCAGGGAAAGAAAAAGAATAAACACAGTTCCAGCTTCCTGCTTGTGTCTGTTGCCATGCTATAGAGTCAGTGAGGTACAAGAAGCTCATCTTGTCTAAGTATCCCTCACCCTCTCCAAACATCAGTGCTTCAGCTTCTGAATAAAACGTTCTCTGCACTGTTTTTCCACTGGAAGAGTGAGAACAATAGCCTCAGAACGCACAACCAAATGCATTTGGCATCAAAGTAATTTTAGAACTTCTTATCTAGATTCTGTGTAATAGCTTTCATCAACAGTTATTTGATAAAATTCCTTCCTTCAATGGAAAAGAATTTCTTGGTGTAGTAGAGCTGGTTAGCCATCTATCTATCTGACCTGTTTGAATATCTCGTGACTCAAGAGAGCTTTAAGCAGAGCAGAAAGGAAGAATTTAGATGTAACTTTCTTCTCTTCATACCAACTCATTTTTCGCAACATTACCATCCAAAAGGTGGCAGTTAGGGGGGATCTACTGACCCAAATTCCCAATTGTGGACAATTGTTGTATAATCTTGTCAAGAACCAGCAGATGATTCAGATTTACTGCCTCAGTTTAAGACAAATTTATGAAATCTCTTGATATGTCCAAATAACAACCATTTTGTACTCCATATTGCAGTTAAATTTGCTCATCTTTACCAAAACTCAGAACATTTTTCTTTCCAGAACAGAGCAAGCAAAATCCAGATTGGCCAAAATAAGCAGGAAAAAAAAAATCCACTATAGTCATCTGACCTATCACCAAAATTGGACTGAAAAACTCTCTTTGTTGCCACGTTTTGCATAAGGATGTAGTTCAAAGCAGTGAACTGCTGCTCTCTCAAGGCTGAAAGTTGTTCATGTTGCACATGGCAACAATGTTTTCCCACCATTTTCACAGACATTGCTCTGCTGAGACAAGAACATCTGATCCACTCAAAGGAAAACTGCAATTGAGCATGCCAACCCACTGCTTTGAACGCTGCACCTGCTCTGCAGCGCATTGCAAAGGCAGATCAAACATCTGCCTTGAGGCAACACCACGTAGAGTGTCAAGGTAGAAGAGCCAGCTTCAGTTTTGCTTCTGCCAGGAGTGGATACCAAAAGGTGAATTTTGCTACCTCTAAGCACAGGGTCCAAGACCAAGTTTCCTCTCCCATATGGAAAGCAGGGGCCAGAGAAAACTGGAATGGAGTGCAAGAATGAAAAGTGGATGTCAAATTTCTTGTTTCTGCTGTGGCCAAAGGAAGGCAAGAAGTGGGACTGGAAACAAGGGCTGTTGGGAGGCAACTTTCCCCCGCAGCAATCGCTGTCTCCTTCCTAGCTGCAGGGCAGCCAACATCTTGGTTTTCCAGGATTTTGCCATAAAATAAGCAGCTGCTCTTCCATCACCTGCCTAACAGTCTCTTCTGCTCCAGACGAAGGACAACCCTGCCTGAGGACACTTTTGCCTTGTTTCTGCTCTGAGGCTCTTGGAGCATAGAACAACAGGAGTGCTACTGGCCAGAAAACTTAAACACACAATTCCTGAGTGTGGAAACTAACTGTGAAACTCACAGTTAGTGAGTTTCAGTTAGTGAGGCTCTGGGATGCTGTGGAGACTGAGGATATGTGCCTACCCTTCTGCATTCATAAAGGAGAAACCTGTGAGAGATGACTGAAGAGAGGAGGTTCAGCCTCTCTGCTGCTAATAATTTCAGAGCTGCAGGCTGCTAGAAGATGCACAAGGATGCATCTCAGCCTGCTCGCTCTGCTCTCCAGCTTTCCCTCAGCTTTTTCCACTGGTGGACAGGACTGAGTGGACTCCAACTCTGACCCAAAAGGGTCACTCTGCTGCAAAGCAGATGCAAAGCCACTCATGCTTACCCTTACTTATTACAGACCTGAACATGGCCTGAGAAGCACAATTTGTCATGATAGAAGCATTTAGAAAAGCTATGATGCAACATTGTCTATTTAATCGAGGCAGGCAAGGAAAAGCTTATTCAGATGCTTTGCTGCTTTCAGTGTGACAGCCTCCCAAAGGCACGCTCAGTCACTGCCAGAGCCCTTTCTTAGCTACTAGTAGGACGTGGTGAAGACCACAGCAGCTAAAGGTACTGAAGTACCAGTCAATGGATAGTTTCCACTCGACGCATGCTCAGCAGCGTTACAGGAAGGTGAGGCACGGAACAGGGACAGACTCAAACATGTTCTGTGTGCCGTGTGCTGTTGAAACCTGCAATGGCAGGATTTGGGAAGGCAGGAGGCTTTGGCAAGAGAATTACAAGCTTATGGTTACTGGTAACGCTACCATCATATATCTACCTCAGCACCGACTGCACTGAGCTGTAGCGTCAGATGCTAAGCTCAGGTTGACTAACAGAGCCAGGGGGTCAAGTCAAAGCTCTTTGAGCTCAAGCCAAATGAGTTATCCAAAGTCATCTAAAAGACAAATTAAATTTTATAAGTATAAGGAGTACTTTCTACATAAAACTTTGCTTTTCTAACAGCATGGCATTTAGACATCTTTAGACTGTTGGGTTTGTATCATTTGAGTGTATGAAAACAGAACACACTACTTTTCTCAAATGTTTTGACCATTTTGTTCAATAGGAAAGTAGAAAGAATAAGCAAAAAAGGATATATTATCATACTTAGAGGAACAGAATAATTGCAGACTTAAAGAGGAGAGGTTGGAGGACAGGAAAATGAGAAAGGTTGCTGTTAGAGTAAACTTAAATTGCCTTTGGGTGAATCAGTTAAGTTAAATAAGAGTTGAGCTTCCATATATTTCTTAGTCTTTTGCATAGAAATTCTACATCTCTGTACAAATAACTTTGTGAAAGACTTCCATCTCAAAAATTAATCTTATTCTTTAGATGGTTGTGGGGGCTTTCATGGATCAGGTCTTGATTACCTAAGACTGGAGATGAGTTTACATTAAATATACATGTTTTCATTGCCCTAGTTCCTTTACTCTGGTGTGACATATTAGCTCCAACAGACTCTGGTCTTAGAGGTTTCCGATAAAAATGCAAGAAAACCTAGGACCTAGGAAAGGGTTTTCGGAAAATCCTGGCCCTATTGAACCCTCCCAGCTGAAGGTCGGGGAAATTTGCAAGCCTGGAAACTTTATACCATATGTTTATTTTCATTCTAATGGAGAAACTATCATCCCTAGCATTTCACATATGTAATCCTTCCAAATCCTGCAGTATTGGGCTGCGGTAAGCTGTGTTGATGAGTTGCACAGACCAGCCATGATGTGGTTTTATCACTTTTTAGAAGTGTTGCTCTATGTATCATATTTTATTTCTTTGTTTCTCGACAATCTTAAAGCTAGATGACTCAAATTACCACCACTTCATCTGTTGTTTTATCAGCGAGGGCACAAACCTTGACCTTCCCGTGCTACTCAGCTCTTTAATCCAAGATTCTTTTCAATCAAGAAACTTTTCAGTCTTTCATGGAAAGATCTTAACTACCCGAACTGAATAGTTAGAGACGGTGACCAAACCAGAGCTTGTCAGCTAAGAATGTGCTATTACTTAGTTGCAGATAAATTGCAGATTAATTGCTCTTACATGTCCTAATGTGTAAGGTTTGCACTTGTATTACAGCTCTCTGTGGAGCAGTGACTCACAAGGAGATGAGTCCCAGAATAACCATCCCACCTACTTCTAACAGGGGGTGTCAGACCTCAGCGGTCGTAATTCAGTTTATGCATGTTGTATGCAATGCAAAATGCTTTATATTCATTTCAGTTAGGCCTTCCTATGTATTCTCACACCATTTTTCAAATGGACAGGGCTTGGTGTTTAGATGAGCACAAATGCTTGCTGGCACACTAAAATTTCTTGGTGTTAAAAGGCTTTAGGCTTTGTCAGTAGTAATTCAGGAGGCTTGGCCTTAAGATAAGTCTTTGCTTCTTTATTACTTTTTACTTAAGTGTAGATAAGAGGTATGCTTGATCCTTAGCTATAATTAGTGTTTCAGTTTCTAATCAGCCTGCCCTGCAACCATGCTCCTTTGATCAAGGACTGTTATTTTAGAACTGGAATTTTCTAACCACTTGTACACTGTAAGTCAGATTTTTATCTTCACTGCTCCAACATTCAGTCACTAATGTGTGCCAAAAAAGATCTTAAATTTATTACATATATTCTGATAAAAGAACAGCTGCTCAGGTGACTAGAGTCACTCTATCACTAATAAGTTATTTAATAACATCTAAGTTATTTTTAAGATTATAGAGTTTAAGGAAACAAAACACACAATTATTTCCTCTATCAATCTTTTTGATAGCTTGTAAATCTACTGATTTACGACCAAGCATGACAGGTTGTACCAATATCCACTTCCTTCAGGTTGCATGGTAAATAAAACTGTCAGGAGGCTAGAAGGAACAGGCTTGGATTTGTACCTTTCTTGAAAGGAAGGAAGGAGCAACTTGGCTTCCTTTCCACAGACGAAGTAGCCAACTGGCCAGCCATCACATTTTAGGAGTCTAAAAATGCAATGTGCTCCGTCAGTTCTGTCTGTCTGAAGGGGTCTGCTCTCTTTTCCTCTGAGACCATGAATTTTTTAATGTTTATTCCAGACAACAGCAGTTGTCTGGAAGCAGACATCACACTCTGCTTTGTCAAAAACTGGTCTCCCTCCCCTGAAAAACACTTTTGCTCCCAATTAAATGTGAGCAAGCAACCGGAGAATATTTTCTGTGCGTACATCCCCATGAATATTACAGTTTCCTTTCAAGTAGGATAATATTTGCTTAGCGGTGTTTGTGGTAGTCCTACTCATTCCTGTTATTTAGTGCTGCACTTTCACTTCCTGCTTCTGTTCTGTTTTTCCTATAGCATCCTTTTCTGGTCTGTTCTTCCTGCAAACTATCCCTCTGATAGAAAGGGATTTTTGGTTAACTCCAGAGACAAAGCTAAGAAGAGCTGTTAGTGACAGAGTGCAGCCCTGAAAGACCACATAGACAGGAGGTTTCACAGGCAGTGCTTTCAAAAGTCTTAACATCACTATATTCACTTATTCTTTATTGATTCATACAATAAAGGGAAGCGCAGTCTGTCTGGCGCTCTCGCTTTCTGCTGCACCTCATTTCACACGTGCAGTTTTATTGAGTTGCATCAGTCTTGGCAGGCTGTGAGTGCTGAGGAAGCAACACACCAGGGAATAAGCAGTTTGCCTTAGTCCTGTGCAGCTCAGCTGGTTAGTGCGGGGTTATCCAGTCCCCGCCATGTGAGACTAACGCTCCCGGGAGGAAGAGCTTGAGGTGTTGGGGAAGACAGGGCCATCTCCCGCAAGAATCTGAATTTAGCTACAGCTAAATCAGGACAAGGCATCCAAGCTGTGGGCTAAGTGCACCACTCCTAACCTATAATTTAAGATGTGAAGCTGCTGTTTAGGAATCTTAGTCAGCTAAATACAGGAAGAAGAAAGTAGGTAGATGCCAGGGCTCGGAGTCTCCTTTCCAGAGCTCTGCAGTCACAAACAGATTCTTATGCAAAGTTTCTAGAAGCACAGTTGCTTATTTCCCTTTGCCTGTTTTCTTGACAAACTGGCAAGGAGGACCGGCTTAAGATGTCAGAAGTGGAGCAGAGAAAACATGTGTAATGAAGGTATTACAGGAAAGCAAAGGTTGAGTTTATAAAGCCAGAGGATATGAGCCACACAAGGGAACATTCTTAGAATTGTTTAATCTTGTAAAGGAGAAGCTGTACCGTACACCTATTTCTTGGAAAAAGCAACCACGGGCACATCTCTCTCTCTCGTATGCAGGAAAAACTGGCTTGCGTCCCCCGGAAGTGTTGGCAACCACCATCCAGGAAACAAAATTCAGAGAAACGGCCTCTGCAAAAGCAGGTAGAGCTAAGAAATGTGTTAGCGAGCACAGTTTGCAGCTTTCGAGCTGGGCATTGAGAGGCAGAAGCTGCTGTGTTGGGCCAGTACTTTGCTCTGTATCACACAGTGCGTTACCTTAGGCAGCAGATGATACCAAAGGCACCCAAGGAACAGGGAGAGAGGCGATGTTCTCCACCTCATGTCATGCTGCAAGGGAGTGTGGACAAGAGGTGGCTTTCTCCACTAGCCTGAAGTTCCCCAGTCAGTGTCCTGAAGCACGAAGTTTGATCACCCTCACAACACCAACTCAGATTGCATAATGAAAGTTTTAGCATTTCTAGAATTCCTCTTACAGTGTTATTCTAGGATTTAGCCAAAGCTCTGTTCAGGAAAACCTTGTTATTGTAGCTGGCAGAGACTACTGGAGTTATTTTTACCAGAGGAGTCAAAGATTGCAGAATACCCAGTTTCAGGATTGTTTCAACAGAAGTTGCCCTTAATGAAAATTAGTTTAATGCAAGGATGGGCTAAGAGACTACCTTGTTCCTCTTCTCAGAGCTCAAAGGTTAAAGTGCACACCAGAGTCCCAAGCTAACTGTTCCAGCTGAGTGGATTATGACAACTTTTGAAGAGTGGGAGGACACAGTAGACAGCTGGCCAGCCCTAGAAAACACCTGTTTAACTGCAAGGGTGGATGCTATCAAAGCATCCTTCCAATAAAATATCTCATCCTAGGGATATGTGAGGGAAAAGGGAAAGATGAAGCACCAGCTTGTGCAATAGCAGAAGAGAAACAAAATGTTACTGATAGTTCTTCCACTTCGCTCTTCTACTTCATTCCCTAGAGTTAAAGGGGAGAGGTTTCTGGCGCTGGTTTGCAGAAGTGTTGGCAAAGGCAGATGTAAAGCCCGGGGAATTCCACCACCTAGTTAGCTGAACCAACAGAAGTTGGCTTTGATGAAGCCTGAAGAGGCATTTTCTACGCAATGTTTTTCGGTTTTGATGAATGTGGCCTCCTAGGTCAACCGAAGACAGAACCCAGATGTTAGCTTCCTGCATGGGCTGCAAGAACATGTTTACGCTGTTCTTCAGGGAACTGCAATGAATCAAGCACACATGGGAGTGCAGAGTCGCATTTAATGTATGGAGTTTCTCAGGGACATTTTAGAAAACGGAGCAGGTTTGTCTGGAAGATAGGGCTCTCACTGTTCTTGCCAAAAAAATTATCTTTCAATTCTGTTAACACTGATGACTCACTCATAAGCACTCAATTTTCCCCGTCATCAACAGTGCCAATGAGTCCCTCTCCTTAGGTTTTCCTTGAAGACTCATGTTCAGTAAAACCATCATCAGCACTTTTGTTTAGATAAAATGGCTTTCCTTGTAGCTCTGGAGCAGCCATGAAAATGCAATGTGCTTAGAAAGCCAGAGAAAAAGAGAGAAAAATATCTTTTGTTGTCAATATTTGGGCTTGATATTATTGCATTGGTGAGAGTTATCTTTGCAGTTTGAGGAAAAGAAGTATATTGAAACAGCTAGTGTTTGTCACTGCATGACATAGCTGTGGAATGTAAAAAGTCGGCTTCCTCTGGTTTCTTTTCAGACAGGAATCTCTAAGACTACTTTTTGGGAAGTGCTACTGTCCTAAAAGCTTATCAGGATTGCCCTTCTCTTGGTTTTGTAACCGGACTTTTTAAATACAATTTCATCCTATATCACAGTCAGACATCTAGCTCAGTGGGTTATGCAAGCATCTGACATCTACTCTCTGAAAGCCATACAGAGTCCCAGCCAAAGTTGTCATCTCCAGACGTTGTCTTGCTCTGGGAACATTTCTCTCTGGAGTGCTCTTGCGTGTGTCCAAGTCAGCATGTGTCGGCACAGTGCTCAGGAGCCAAGTGACACAGTGCCAGGTTGGCTGGAAGAGCCAGCCCCTCGGCTTGGATTAGAAAGGCATGGCTGCACTGGGGCCAGGTGATTATCTGGTTGTCAACAATTTCTTTAGTGGAAGTGCTCAGCTTTGCAGGACAGGAATATATCTCTTGGTCCTGACATATCCTGAAAGGATTTTCATGTGGCAGCTAAGGTGTGACCACAGGTTACAGGTTTTAGCTTTTTAAGAAGCATTTTCTGAAAGTTTATAGTCTAAGGCAGGCTTTGGTTTGGAGGAGAGGGGAAGATGCTCTGAGTGCAATCTACTCAGGGCAAACTAAAAATTTCACCACTTTCTGAGTGAAACTAAAATTTCACCACTAAAACTAAACTAACTAACTAACTAAACTAACTAACTAAACTAACTAACTAACTAACTAAAAATTTCACCACTTTCTGAGTGAAACTAAAAATTTCACCACTTCTGAGCAACAATTTTGTGACCACTTTGCTCAGAAGTCCTCCACTAGTCGATGGACTTTATAGCTAAAAAATTGCTCTTTCAGTTACCCTCTTCTGCAAGGATGGCCCCAGCTTTAACAGGAATTGTACATGTTGATCATTTCAACAAATGCAGCTTTTGGTCTGCCACACATGGTTAGACACTAATTGTGTTTGTAGCTGGAATCACCACAGAAGCTGTTGGCACGATATGGGGGTTAGTCATACTATCATTTTGTTTTTTATTAAACATTAGGATTCATTGAAATGAAGGACCTCAGAGATTTTAGCAAGAGAAGGTACATGGAGGCAAACATGTATCTCTGCTGATTCCATAGCATCTTAAGAGTCATGGGTTATGGACAAATCAAACTTGTGAGAACTTATCTTGTTCTTGTCCTCAAGAGAGCTTTATGCAAGCATAATTTGTCCAGCTTCACACAGGGTAAAACCTCATTTTGTCAAATCTTACCTTCTGGTACAAGGACTCTTCTGAGACAAAGACTGGGAGTTTTTGAGCTTGCCATTTCAGAGGGGGAAAAAAAAAAAAGCCTTTTCTGATACACAGTTTTATCTAATTAGATGACTTAACTTTCCTTTCTTAATGAGATAAAGATGCAATCTCGCTTTTATGCACGCCAAAAATGTTCCATTGTATAACATGAAATTACAAGGAGTTAGCAGGAATTGAGGCGTCAAGAGCTGGTTGCAGGGAGGAGAGAAGACATTACACTGAAGCACAAAGTTCAAAGTTAGGAAGACTGTTCCAGCAGGAAAGCAGAAAGGTTCTATGGCAGAGCAAAAAAAACCTAGTACAAGTGCATTTTTGTAGGTGGCAAATATACCACCGAATCATATATAAAAAGCTTTAAGATGTGTCACACAATTTTAAGGTTTTTAGTGAAAGTCAGGGATTAAAAAAGTTGCAAATTGAAAAATTTTAAACTCCTTTGATTTAATACATTTTGCTGCTTTGTACTTTCACCTGTTCTTCTATTAGACTTAGAGGAATGGACTGTGAGAAGCAGCATCTTAAGTGTTTGTCCCTCATACTCTGGCAAGGATCTCTGCCGTCTCCGCAGCAAACAGCAGGGATGGATTAAGACTATAACACAGTTCAGAGCCGCAGAAGCTTCTCAAGTCCTCCCGCAGATGCCTTCTCCCGTCATTCCTTTATTGCTGTGCTTTTGGTTGCGCTTCCAGAAGAGCAGCCAGAGAGCCACGCTCTGCTGCTGCCCACTAAAAGCTGCTGCTACTGCGTCTTGTCAAGGCATTTGCAGGCCAAATAACAAGAAATCCTGCTTTTATCCGCACTTGGCAACTGGGTCTTCCCAATAATTGTGACTTAGCCAAGGAGTAAGCAGGAAGATCTGTCAGATTAAGCAATGAGCACGTCGCTCAACACAGGTATACTTGTAATACAAGGAAAAGCATGCAATTTACTGTCCGTGCAAGCAGAATTGTCTGAGTACTGTTCAGTCCTTTGAGTATTAAACTAATGAAGTCATGTTGTAGTTGGGTGATCTTGCTATATATATGTGTATATGCATATATATATATATATATATGTGATCTTGCTAATATATAAATATATATTTTACCATATATAATATATGGCATATGGACAAATATTATACAGTGTGAAGGCTAGGCTAATAGTTCACTAGCAAACAGGCTAGGACTTGTTACTGATCAGCACAGCTCTCTTCCTCAGTTGGAGTAATGTATCTCCTTTCTGGCCTTGCCTCATATACATACATCTCAGTTTGGGAGTATGGTTTTAGGACCTCTTCAGAGGCCAAGGCAACATTAGACCAACCTCTGAAACATCTCAGAAATCCCAGTCCTGAAAGACAATATATTGTTATGTGTAGGCAGTCATAGCTCTGTTGCTCTAAAGCAAGATTCAAGAGGGCAAGATAGGAGGAGTCCATACAGCATGAGATAATTTCTGCTCAGAAGGCTAATGGCTTTCTGAAAGCCAGTGGTGTTCACCAAAGCACCAACAACTTTAAAGAGATAGAGCATCCTTTGGGGAGGTCGTTTAGGGAACATGCCCAATAACTAAAAAAAAAAAAAAAAAAAGAATCCACGCACACACACACACAAAAACAAACGTTTTCTGTGTGTATCCCTTATTTTACTTCTTAAATTCACAGGATAAACATGAGGCTCCATAGTCAAATATGCCAGCTGACTCCCTCCAGTTCTATTCAGATCTGGTTCCCACTACCTTTTCCAGGGACAAAAAAGGCAAAGTATCTCCCACGTGTACATCTCTGGTGATTTCATATAGAAGCATAAGGATTAGTTCATTAAAGAGCTAACTTCAGACTCTTAATATATGCTGACTTCAAACACATGTTCATTTGTAACTCTTCTGTAGGATTTTGTAGGACTGTAGGATTAAAAAACTTCTTTTTTTTTTTCAAAAATAAATTGTGGAAAATAAACTGAGGCTGTAAGGACATATGGTATGGCAGTTCCTACTCTTTGCACTGCCTTTTTTAGATTTTCCAAGAAAAAATCTAGAAAATGAGTGTCACAAGAAGTTTACCTCAGTATGAAGAAAGCAAACAGTTGGAGTAAAAGTTTATAGAGATAAAATCAGGAAGTTGAGGTCTATATACTTCAATTCTTTCTCTAGAGAACTCAGATATCCACCCCTCCTTTGAGAGACTTTCAATATATGAAGAGACTTTCAAAATTCATCCCAGTAGATCCCACAGATATGCCATCATTTATGTATAGATTTGGGTCAAGTCACTTCCTCCACAGGACACCCGAAATCATTGCTTTCTCCATGTTTCAGAAGTTGGTGATGGGCAGTAGAAAAACATAAGAAATTAAATCTTGGGTAGTCTCCCCTTATGGCAGTTCAAAAATCTGAATTGTCTCATGTAAATAAGTCATTTACTATCCTACTTGACTTAAGAGGTAGCTTACAGCTGGTTCCAAAGAAAAGCAGCCTGCGGCAGAGAGACAGTCCTTAACTGAGTAGCAAAAGAAAATATGTGTGTGTACCCATATGTGAGAAACTTTGGGATATAAAAGATACTATTTGAACACTACCCACTTTGCTCCACTGCTGGGCCCATGCAACGAAAAGTCATTCTCAACTTCTAGCTTGGGTGTAAGAAGTATTTCAGAGTGCCAAAAGAGTGTTTTGACTTATCCAAACCAGATTTTATCCTGGTTGCTCAGATTGGATGTGGGAGTCCTGGATGAACTTTTTCTCTCCTTGATTCAAAACAGCAATCAGCAATTTGTTTTTAAACAAAACGAAGACTGTCTAGGCATCCTACTGTTCACAGCAGTTGCCCCATAGCAGTTTAGGATTTAGGTGTCTTTTCCCTTCCTGGTGAGATGCAGTGCTCTTTGGGTGCTCTCATTCAAAGCCCATGAAGGAAAGTTTAGGGACACCAACTCCAGCACCCTTTCCTGCAGGGAGTACCTTCCTCTCCAGCTTGCATGTGTTTCTTCTTGCCTGACTGAAACCACCACACACCCCAGTGATCATGTCATTTTTCTGGGCTCTGCGATATGAGTTTAATCCCTGGGGCCACAGCAGAGGACTGAGACTGGTTTCCCACAGCCTGTGTGGATTCCCTACCAACCGGCTATTCAGGGAAAGGCAACTACTACCTCCAACTGCTTTAATAATCTTTTGATTCCTCAGCTTGTACTGCCAGTGCCCAAAATGAAAAGCTTTGCCATTTGTTTTGCCTGAAACTATTCCATGAAACTGCTTCCAATTTATGAATGGGTTTGGCTACCTCAGAACCTCATTTTTAGCAAAGCAGTGACTTGCCAAAAACCCTTACCCGGTGCTATTCTTGAGCACTTTGCCCAATCTTATGTTTCAGAAGCATTGCCTGTGTATAGTGTGGTTGCTACAGCCTTCCCTTCGAGCCCTCTCCTCCCTCAGTCAAAACAGGAAGGCAGGAGGGGAGTCGCAGCCAAGGCCCCTTGACCTTCCCAGGAGGCAGCCAGTATTTATGTGTAGGCACTGGCTTGACGATCCGAGCGGCGATGACAGGGATGAGTTATAAAGTGATGCTGGTATAAGTGTAGTTTTAACGAGGCATAGGATTTCCAGGGTTTAGGGTTGTTTTTAGCACCTTTCCTCCCAGCACCGGCTCCTCCCTGCTCCCTTGCTGTCCTTCACTCCGAGGGCTCCGGTGGCTCCTCCGCGGCACGGGGTGATGCCCGGGGCTCATCCCGACGAGCCCCACGTAGCCCCCCGGGGCTGTCCCGTCCATGTCCGCCCTCTCCCTCCTCGGTCCCCTCACAGCGGCTGGTGCCCGGGGAGTTTTGGGTCTGCCAGCAGCGTGGGGGCCCTCGGGGAGGGAAAGCTGGAGGCCGCGCATCTGCTGGAGCCGCTCCGGGCGGCCTCGCCAGGAGGAGCCTCGCAGGCCGGCGGGGGCAGAGCTGGCCTCGAGCTTTAAAGCTGCTCCGAGCGCCTGGATGTTCCAAAGCCACCGCTCCTGCTGCCCTTCCCTCTCGGACCTGTCACAGAGGGGATGCTTGGAGGAAGCAATGGAAAAAAGGAAGTAGTCTTTTTCTGACTGAGGGTCTGAAATCCTCAATGTTGTACTTGAGCTTGCTCAGCTTATTTAGGATGGGCAGCCTATTTAGGATGGGCAGGACTCTAATACCCTTTATATATTTTCTTTCCCAAATGAAGGAAAGCATAAAACTGACTTCAACTCGTTGGAATCTGTACCAAAAAGAGAACTAAGCTTTTAGTTTTAATATATTTATTAGTTACCCTTAAAAATACAAATAGAAATACCAATTAAAGCAGCAAAAAATTATTTTAAGTGCTTTTCTGATAAACAATCTAGGTTTATAACTACTTCTGTAAGCCAGTGAAGAAGAGTTCTTTCTTTCTACTAACCGGTGAGCCGATAGCAAATGCATTCCCTGCATTTTCCTGCCTGCTAGGAGAATAAGGCAAAAAGACACTCCCCCTCCTCCCCGCAGCACCTCACTAGCGGAGTTTTCAGTCTCAAAGAATGATCTTAATTCTGGTAGTTCTGACCCGCACCCAGTCAAAAGAAAAACTCTCTCTCACTCTCGGGGGATAAAGCTTTCAGGAAAATTATTAATCCGATTTTCAAATAGACCTTTCACAATGTTCTAGCTCTCTTTCATTTGAGTGGTGGCTTCACTGAGTCAGGAAGCCTGTGCACAGGACCAATCTTTGGCCAATAGACTTTTTCCTGCTTTTTTTTTTTTTTTTTTTGTATGCGTGTGTGCGTATGTGTTCAGCATTTCACAACTGCAGAAGCATGACTTATCTTCCAAAGTTGTCTTCAGGAGAACAATTAAATTATTTAAGACTAGCTCAGCAAGCTGCTGACACACTTCGCTTGCGAGCGCGCGGCTCTGCAGTTTATCTTGACAGAGCCCAAAACACAAACGCTGGCCTCCTGCCTCCGTTTCCTTGTAACCAGCCATCAGAGAAACAGATTTCCCCACTTCTCTGCTAACTAGCTATGCCTGCTTTGCTTAACCAGCCAGTGCATTCCTGTTCTTCGGGAAGAACACTCTGCGCTCATTACGAGCTACTGGGCTGCAGCGTGAGATTGAGAAAACAGATTTGTTTTGGACAGCCCCCTCTGACACGGAGGTGCCAGGGTGAACAGCCTTTGAAGGAAGTCTGCATCCAAGAGCAAGATGAATAATCTGACATGTGAATGGCTCTGTATTTTATATCAGCGTGCAGAATGGCTAGAAGCTGCAGGGGTCTGACTCACGCGCAGAAATAGCGCGCTGGGAACGGCCGGTCCCGCCGCCGCCACCACCAGCTCCCTGCTCTCACTGTTGAGGAATCGGTGGCTCAGACGCCGCTTCTTAAGCAATTCAGCCACAAAAGGTTACAACCAGGTGTTGGGGGGGAAATGTGTCAGAGCTGGTTTCTAACTTTTCTTTTTAAGGCAGCCCTTGAAATAGCCATGAGTTGTCACAAACCCCTTCAGCTCTCCAGGCAAGAGGATAGAAACCCTGCCAGGCATCCCCCATGGAAATGGTGCCAGTCGCAAGTCAGCGCTCGGCCGCGCAGTTTGTCCCAGCGCAGCCCCGCTCTGCTGTCAAGGCAAGGCTTGGGCACAGTCCCTCTGATCTCTCCTCAGGCAAGCAGGCTTTCTGAGGTGGGTGAGCTTTAAACTGTGACCTGTTTTAAGTGTCCTGCCCCATTATTGATCTGCAGCTGCAAACAATTCCGCAGCCCCTCTGCCAGCTGCCTTCTGCAGTGAGTTCCTCCACTCAAGCACACAGTCCTAAGCCTAGGCTAGCAGTTCAGTTTCTCTGGATAGCCACAGCAGTGTTTCACTTGCTTTTCTTAGAAAAAAATGGGGCTTTTGCAAGTGCTTAGAAGTACTTCTTGACTTCTCAGCTCTTCCTCCGATTAAGAACTTGCTAGCATGCTTATCATGCGCAAAGGGAGACACAGCTCAGAATCAAATTGCTACAAATGTGGAGAGAGGGAGAAACAGGGGTTGCAGATGTGCACCCATCCTGAATGAGGATGCAGGTACACAGCAGCTTTAGCTGCTCCAGATTAGAGATGTGGTGGTTATGCCCTGTCTGCCCTATCCTTTCTCCTCTCTTCTGTCGGCAGAAGAGATCCCTGAGAAGGGTTGCATCCAGCGTGTGAGTCAGCTGGAAATCAACCCTACCTAAAAATGACAAGATTTTGCCGGAGCAGCTCCCAGATAATGCTCGCTGTCCAGCTGCATCCACAAGAGGGTAGAGCAGGGAGCAGGACTACGCTGGGCTGGGGGAGAGCAAGCAGGAGTGTCAATGTGAAGTTAGAGAAGTCTGAGCTTCTGCAGAGTGAACCCCAGGCAAGTTCACGCAGCTGCCTCTGCGAGTGGGAATCCCACACATCACTCCTCTGCTGGGGATTAATTTTACACTCAGCTCCCCCATAGTTTTAGCTAATTCCACAGCTTCTCCCTGCATCTCCCAGCAGTGCAGATGGGAAGCGCATCAAGGCAGGAACATCCCTTCTGGTAGCAGCCTCAGCTTTATGTCGGCTTTAAACCGCTGCAAAGCAACATTCTGATTTGCTACACTGAAACTCTTTTTAAAGATCTGAAGTTTGGTTCCTTAGCCCTTATTTAAAGCCCTTAGCACCCCTAGATGAAAATATCTCAAAAAAAACCCACTGTAGTGATGTAGGTGGCAGTGCCCAGCCCCCGAACCATAGGCAGCATCACCCTCCCCACACAGTTCTCCCTGGGTACAGTACAACCAGAACTGCAGCATTAGGGACTTGTGAAACGCTTTCTGCCTCACTTCTGCAATGCCTACAGCAGGGTTCATTGAAAAATCTTCTTGTACATTGTGATTAATGTGCATATGTGTTGCCATAGTGCAACTAGTGATTGTTAAGTGACTTTAATCAATGTTTTTAATAATAGAAAAAAAAAGATCTTTAAAAATATCTTGTGGCATTGTGGTGCACATAATATGACAACATATATGGTGCACACAAAATTGCATCTCAGTTCTGATGCTATTCTACAAGAACGGTTCTAACCACGATTTCTCTTTCCTTCAAAACAGGACAAAGACCTGCTCAAGGATCACTCAGTTTAGGAGGGCGCAAGGCAGCAGCTAACGAGCTGGCTTTGCACTGCCAGGTGTGTGGAGGGCAAACGCATCAGGTGAGCTCCCACTATTTCAGTGCAGCCGAAACTGCAACAGTTAGACGGGATGCCTGCCCAGGACACACAAAACCAAGGGATTTGAGGACAGTTTGGCCGCTGGCATTCAGCTGTTGGGAGCCACAGGAATCAGGATGTAGGAATTTGTGTCTTTGTTTCAGGAACATTCCTTGGAAAGTGTCAGCGCCGGCTGCGAGATGCTCCCAAATTCCTCATCTTATCTGCGCCCGGCGCAGCGGAGCCTCACGGCGAGCCCGAGCCCGCCGCGGCTGCCGCTGCCGGGGGAGTCCGCGCTCATCACACGGCAAATTCCCCCCGTAACCCGCTTCCCGCGGGGTCAGCCCGGGATGCGGCGGCGGCGCCGGGTCCCCCTCCCAGCCGCGGCTGCCCGCGCAGGGGCAGCGCAGCGGCGCTCGCAACTCGGGCATTGCGCGGGCGCGGGGAGTGGCGGCACCGAGGGGCCGCGCTTGAAAAGAGAGAAAAAGAAAAAAAAAAAAAA
>VZSG01000141.1:6887-40732 GCA_013398315.1 Nothoprocta pentlandii | reverse complement strand
AAAAAAAAAAGAAAAAAGAAAAAAACTCATATTGTAGCATCTACTTACTTTTTATTCTCAGATGCCGGTTATCACCATGTATGTCATAGTATAGTTCTCAAGGACACCAAATGAGACAAGTGATACCTTATATTGCCTGTGTAATTCCCTCTCTTTGTGGCCAAGGGTTTTCTCATGTGGGAGCGTTCATGATCTTTTCCCTTTGATCACGTTTGTTGCACAACTAGGCTGATTACAGCAGGGATAACAGCCTGGGCTTTGTTGGGAAATGAGATATAATGGGCCTTCCTAGTGGTTTCTATGCAAACACTTTTTCCGTGGCTCCCTACTGCGGAATGTGAGCTGGTTTGCAAACAATGAGGCACTTGAGTGACATGTTCTTGTTTACTTAAAGAATTTTTATGTCTGTTAAAGACATGTCCTGGGTTGGTTCTGCCTTGGAGGCCAGAAGTTTTGCTTGCAGATTGTACCTGACTTGCAGCTTCACAGCAATGGGAGTGTGATATAACATGCAGTCTTACTGGAAGCCTTCGCTGCAAAACCCACAGAGTGCTGCATATAACCTCCTCATCCGGCCCCGTTTTCCCAGCACTGCTACAGCACCTCTGTTGGAGCCGTGAAGAGGAGGCTAGGGAGAAAATGTACCTAACACTTGTGCCTGCGGAGGGAATTAGGAAAATCCTTGATGTCTGGGTCGCTTATCCCCTTCTGCTTCACATAAAGGCACTGTGGCTGCAGCTGGGATGAAAGGGAAATTCCAAGGTATCCTTGACGCTGTTCCATTGCTCTTAGTAACACTGGAAGAGTTAGTCGACTGCTGGGCTTTGATCAGTCTGAGGGTCCTTGGGGCACGGCAGCAGCTGGTCCGCGTTACTGCCCTGCCGGCTGGCGGCGACGGCGGGCGGGCGCGACGCGCGGCGGGGAGCGCGCGCTCCTGCACACCTTGCACCGGGTGCCGCACGGCACCGCAGCCGCCGGGGCTCGTGTGAACAGCCGGGAGTGCTCCAGAGCTTCGCGTCAGCTCGGCTCCTGTTGGAGCTGCGGGAGCGGAGGAGTGCGGCCGTGCGGATGCTGTGCCAACAGGAGCTTGCAAGGGGCAGCAGCCGTGCAGGAGGGCTTGCTGTCCCAGGAGGAGGAGGGCAAGCAAAGTCTCGCCATGCGAGAGGCAAAATTGGCTGGGCTCTTGAGGCTCTTCCCTACAAGATTTCTTTTTTCCCATTGCAGTCTGTTTTGGTTGTGGAGCTATGAGGTCCTTTAGTCATCTCCAGAGACTGCGGCCGACTGGGGCTAGGCTGAAATGCCTTTTACGTGACCAGGAGCTATAGAGAGGGAAAAAGAGGCTCTGTCTGCAAATGTAATGCTTTCAGTTCCTCACCTGTGTTATTTAAGTAGCTAGTGTGGAGACCTTGCCTCCTGAGCCTGACGTCTTACTGGTGCTGTCCTCATCCTCAAGTTCAACACCTAGCAAGGCAACTTCAGCCAGAAGACAGCTTAATTTTTGTCCGAGGTGGTTACCGATGCTATCACTTTCTTCTAGCAACAATATCTCCCTTTCTGCTCCGGAGCTGTCTATGGCACAGTCACAGCCCTGAAGCTGGTGAGCGACATCTCTTCCAACCCCTGGCAAAGGTCAGTGGTTGCATGGTAGCCTCTGGATTCTTTGGATACCAATTGATGTCATGCAAGGAGGCATTAACCCTTGGCCCTGAGTGAGTGCCCCGCATATCTCACCTCATATAGCCCGGTCTGCTATCTGATTCTGCCCAGTATGAGGCTCTCTTTTGGCATCCTGCAAATCTAAACCCTGCTCTGATGATTCCCAGCCTGCTCTCCTCCACCTTCGGATGCCGGTGGGAAACGCTAGGTGCTCTGAATGATTCTGTGCAAGCAGTTCACTGTGTTGTGTCTGTGAAATCAGGCCCTGGGGACAGAGCTAGAAACATCTTTGGACCTCAATACCTTGCAAAAGCTGGAGACTTCTCTTGAGACTCTTTTAATGAAGAGCTTGGTCAGGGGCTCAGCTTACCTTGACAGAATGCTCCTCTCCCAGCCACCATCCGTGCCGACATTGCACATAGCCAACTTGGTTTTCTTGTGTCCGCCCTCCACCTGAGGTCTTCCCATCTCACTTAGGATGAGCTGTCATTTTGCATCCTTGCTCTGAATAAACAGATGTTTTCTGTGTTGTCGCCTTTGCGAGTCCCACTGGCGTGCCTAAAAGAAAGGGGGATTTCTTTTCCCTGCCTCCAGCAACAAGCAGACACATTTCGCTGAGCTTTTGCACAGCAGAACACCTGGCCAAAGGTGCCAGGATAAAATAACAGGGAATAAACATCTCCAGTTTGCTCCCCTGACTTGCGCCATCCAGAAGGGTGAAAGCAGCACCGGCTTTGACAGGCAGCTCCCCAGGTGTCCAGCTGGGACTGATGAGAGCACTTCCAGCCTGGAGACCCTACTGCAAAGACTCTTCCTTTGAAGCACATCTCATTTGGGCTGGAGCCAATGCCAGGGGAAGGAAATGGTTAGCTCGTAAAGAGAGCCCTGCAGGTAAAGCCTAGCAGCCTTCTGCTTGCTTGGCTTGCAGATATTTCCGGGGGATGCTTTAAATATCGCCGGCACTTGGGGGATGCTTTAAATATCGCCGGCACTGTGGGTTTTGCTGGTGCCTCCTGCTGTTGGGAAATGCTCTTTGAAAGAAGCAGCAGCCCAGAAGGGCTTTAAAATAGCCCTTGGCACACTTTAGGCTACCTGCTTGCTGCCTAACATGGGTCAGGAGGCTTTAAAGGACGAGGTGACACCGGTTTCGTATGGGCCTTTCTATACTTTGAAGGGCACTGCCTGGGCAGCCAAGGGAAAGGGCAGTGCTGGTGCAGGGAGGCAGGGTCTGGATTCCTAAAGAAACTGCAATTTCTTATTGCTGAATATCTGTGTGCGTTATGAACAGAAAAAGATACTTTTTTTAACTTTAGTTAAAGTTTAGTTTAAGTTTTAACTTAAAACTTGACTTTTAGACATTCCCATATATGTTGGAAGATCGGGAATTTTCTGCTGCGTTGTGAAAAATGCTGATTATGTTCTATCCAGCATTACTAGCCTTTCACTACTCTTGGACACCACCTTGTCTGTTTGAAATTTATCATCAGATTTATGCAAGCTTATGCTCAAACATCTGCCTTTTATTAAAGATTCGTCATTTTACTCTACCACTTTTCTGTGCCTCATGCCATCTTGTGCAATGAGGCTGCAGAATATCCTCATCTGGAAAACCTCTTCTCTCTGCAGAACTGTGTAGCATCTTTGAAAATCAAATGATAGTCATCAGAATAAGAAATAGAGGTAGAAGAGCAATTCATCTTTTGTGTAGGTTGGAAAATCAGGACTGGGGCTAGAACCCAGAAAAAAACGATAGGTTGTTACTAATAACAAGAAAGGGGAATGTGCAATAACATCTTTTGTTCCGATATAATTTATTGGATCTTATGTAATTAGTTTAATAAACTGCTATAAGTGGGGTTAAATAAGGGAAGGCAGACAAGACGTTCTCCAACTTACACAGGTTGGTTAGTGTCACTCGTAGCCATAACGGACTAACAGATGGTGGCCCTAGGTGAGGACTGTGCTATAAAGCTTCTATTTAATGTTTTAAAGCCAACCAGACAAGTATGGACAATTTAAGCTATTTAAAATTTGGCAAATTAAATTTTTTTGACTATTGCAGAAGCAACTTTGAAGTACTAGATCCTCATTTTTCTTTTTTTATCCATTTCTGAAAATACAGCAATGAAAACTCCTGATACTGACCCTATAGTGTTAAAGCAGTATGGTTAGTTATACATAGTGCTGTTGTGGGCAGGCAACACATAAAATGGTTCAAGAGTGAAAAATATTTTTCCTAGCTCCCTTTTAAATTTCACTTGTAAATTTTACTTGTAGTCTCAGGAAGTGACACCTTAGACAGAGGGGCTTGGGTTCCTTTTGCAATTTATTAGATCTTTTTCTTCCCTTCCTGAACACCATCAGGTCTCCAGACCGGGAAATGAGAGAATCCCGGTGTGCGCATAGTAACAATTATTGGATAGGCCATATGTCCAACTTTCACTCTGAGTCTTGTTAAAAGCTACACATTTTGGGTATTTTGTTCTGCTTGCCCTAGGTATAGTTTTTAATACGTCTTCCTTTATTCCATGGAAGGGCACTTGCCTGGATTTTCAAGGAATAAGCAGTCTTGTGAAATGAAAAATCTCTGCAGGGCTCAGCGTTTAGGGTGGAAAGTAAATGCAGGCACAGTTGCAGTTGGCTTTCGTATATAATGATGTACTTAATTCTGTGAGAAATATGTAGGGGAATTCCAGGAAATCACTTATGCTGCTTCCTAGGATTTGCCTGGAGTGGAGTACGGCACAGACCACGAGGGCAGGGCAGGAACAAGAGACGCTCGGCTGCCCGAGCACTGAGTTCTCACCACAGACTAAATCTATCCCTTACTACTGCTTGAAAATGAAATGGGCATCACTGAAGGACTCTCAGGGAAGTAGCTGGTTCCACTCATTGCTCCCTGCTTATGCTTGCTCTGCACCAGATCCCTTCAGGTCTCTCTATTTTTACATCTCTTTTTAGTTACTGCAAAGCAAAATGTTGGCAAAGACAATGTCTGCACTGGAGACCCAGGTCAGCCTGGGAGTGACCCTTGATGCGCTGACACGGACCCATTGCTCACTGTGGTCTGCAGAGGACTTCATTTCCCAGCTCCTTCCTGTAAAAATCCCTGTCACTACAGCACTTTACATGATGTGACTAACACATATCAATTTCCTCTCAGTCTTCCCCCAAAAAGAACAAGAGGGAGACTCGTGTGGGCAGCACAGTATTCTCTGCTTCTGTCTGGTTATTTTAGAAATGAACCTAAAAACATATGTTCTTTTCAGTTCGTTTATGTGACTGAGGCAAGGTCGAAGAGATAGGGATGGGGAGTGGAGCTGAAACCTCCCTCAGAGCCAGGCTGCATTCAGGGATCCTATTGCCTGGAGTTCACTGCAGGCTGATTTTTAAATTCACTATAGCCTGCCCCACCACTGTATCTTAAACATCCCTTTCTTTCATAAACCACTTCTTCATTTTTTCTCCTTTTCCTTTATTTTCTCTCTTCTTTGATTGTTCTTTTGCAAACAATTTCATTAAAAAAATGTTCTGCAGAAGTCACTGTTTATGCTATAGAAACCCCTTTGTACGAACATCACTAATTCTCATTTTCTCTTTATGTAGATCTTCAATACAGTGTGTGTTGCACTCTGCAATCCTCATCCAAATTTCTGCCATTACCAAGGACGTCTGGACCCCTGAAATACTTGCAGATTAATAACACAACCCCTGGAAGCTTTTCTGCTGAAAATGTCAAAATTTGCACTCCTGGCTCTTTTTTGTTGTCAAAGAAAAGCGAGTTTTAGGAGCGATCATCAGGACAAGCTTCAGAGGGGGATATGCCGGAATAGTGAAGCAGGAGGAGGAGCGCCGGAGCGCATCCCTGTAAGGCACCTGTCGGAGCCTCAGTGACATTTCAAGATTTATCAGGTGAGAGGAAATATGGAGAAAAAGAAAATGCTCATTTACGCACCGGTGCCTGGGAGAGGAAAGCGCCTGGGTGTGATTTAGGAGACGGAGGTTCAAGACTCTGTTTAAATCTGTCGCAGTGAGGAATTAAAGCTTCTCCTTGAGTGCCGTAAATTCCATGGCTGCCAGATGTTCGCCCTGGCCTGGCGGTCCCTGGGGCTCCGGGAATAACAGTGATGGAGCGTTTCTTCTGGGAAAGAAGCTGCCGTGAAGCTGTCCTGACAACGGCAGCAACGTGTGCGCTTGGAGTGCATCAGAATATGACACTGCCGTTCAGTTAGTCTTCCATGTGTCTTACGGTCTGCTGTTCAAGTATAGCTACAATGGTGGGTGATTAAAAAAAAAGGTGAAATGAGGATTTTTGAGGGGATCCACCAGCTAACCATCGAAAAACATCTGCTCAACTTGCAAACTTCTTAAGTGTCCCAATGTAAGTAAAAGTGATCAGAGTCCTGTTTGTTGTGTTTGTCAGAATGGACTAATAAACTTTCCTGAATTTTATATCTTAAAAAAGTTAATTAAAAAAGAGATCAGCTCCACTTGTAAACAGAGCTGTCAGAACATGATGTTAAAGGAAAGCATCGAGGGATTTTGCAATTGTTTCCCCGTGGCTTGGTGCCGGTACAATTGCTTTTTAGAAAATTTAGTGCATATAATTCTTCTTTTATTAGAAAATAAACACAAAACATATGCCAAGTAGCTGCTTCAAAAGCTCCTTGCTGGAGCACCAGCATTGGAGCTGTGCAAAACTCTCCTCATGAAATCGGAAACCAGGCGGGCTGCATTCAGGCTCTCTGTTTCAAAGCCAGGGCTCTGGCTGGCTTACTGAAAGGTTTATGCATCTTCTGGAGGGCCTGGGCTAAATTTAATGAACGTGCATTGATTGTGTTGCTACTTCCTCAAAACCAGGTGAAAATCAATGTTTTGAACAGAACAAAAAGGAAGAAAAAGGAGCCCCCTTTTTCTACACTCTACAGACACTCTGATTTTGCAGTCACACACCAGCTCTTATGCCAAAGCAAAAGGTGAGAAAATAGAAACTACAAAGTCTGAAGCAGTAGTGGGTGCATATTTGCATTTCTTTATTCTCTTTATTTCTTTATTCTTTATTTAGAATAAATAATATTTATTTATTCTAAATATTATTTATTCTTTATTCCTATAAATGACAGGTTTGTCTCCATGTTTCTCTTCAGCGGTGCTACTTCATTTGTGCTTGATGACTTGCTTTGGGAGCGGCTTGGTGGTTTTATTTTCATTTTTAAGAGAGTGGGAAGGAAAATAAGATCAGTTTGACCGATGTGTAGTGAGGCAGCGAAGCTGCAGAGTGGGGAGGACAGGCTGGAGTCATGACTTGTGCTCACACGGGTGTGCTGAGAAAATGTGGGCCACAGAGAAGATAGATGGCTAGCAGAGAGGAAAAGGAAAGCAAGACAAATGCACTGTAGTCAGAGGGCCAGGTTTTCTCTGGGCTAGCCTTCAGCATGCTGTCAGCACGCTTTTGTTAGTCAGGGTTTTATCTCTGAGCTTGTGCAAGACAGAGCTGCACCTTTTTAGTTAAGGCTGTGCGTGTAAGTCCCATCAGTGCATGTGATCATATGCCAGTACTCTTATTTCATCATAAAAGCAGCTTAATTTTTATTAATAATTGACTTGAAATTATTTTGTCTTAGGTAAATTGATCAATAACAGGCTAACACTGCCTCATAAAAGTTTGTGTTGACTCTACTGCATTAGTTGAGCTTGGAGAGAATTGTATCTGAACAAAGCGTGATAAATCCTGGGTCCATTTCAGGAAAAGAAGGAATTAATTTGTCTCGTACCACTGAGGGTTGTCTAGACTTAATTTTCCAAAATGATCCCCTGCCACAGTCCCTGTTGTGTCTTATTGTTCCCCTTTTATAGCGGTGTTTTTGACTATAGCATCTCCCAAGATTTCAGGTTTGTGACCACTTAAAGGGATGGAAATTTCTCAAGTCTGAGATTTTATTTGATGTGAGTTTTAGAGATATATTCTGCTATGTAGCTTGAGAGCCTGTCAAGGGCAAGAGAAGATTATGGGGACACTATATGGAGAAGATTATGGGGACACTGTGTGGGTGGGTAGTTGGGAAGGCCCACAAAGCTCTTCTGGTGTTCCTTGCTCAAAACATGCTGCTTTTGCAACGCTTCTCTCTGGGGAGAGAGAAGGATTGCTGGATCAAGAACAGCCATGTTTTGCCTAACAAGCCTTTGGACGGGACGTCCCGAACACTAAGTGATGCAGCATGGCTGCTGGAGTTTTGCAATAGCCGTGGGTGGGTTTGCCGGCTCTGTCCAAGCAAGGTGGTCAGGTGAGTGCAGCAACGCCGTGTGCAGATATTCCCTGGCAAACCAGACCACCCTGACACAGCCTCCCGCGGCCCTTCCTTAATCTGGGAGAGGGATCCAGAGCAAGCCCGAGGAAGCAGGAGCCCCGGAGTGTACTGCAGTGGCCTTGTTCTCCCTGCACAAAGCCGCTCTGTGCTAGCCTGTGGTATCGACTCATGCAGGCGCCTTTCGTTAGGGTCTGCAAGGCGTATTATATGGGGCTCATTCGGAAAAACAACAAAAAATATATATTTCTGGTAATTTAATGGTGTAAAGGAGCTCGAGTCAGGAAAAAAGGGATTGGGGTGAATACACCCAACTGTGGGAGGGAGGCGCTCGGATGCTGAGGTGGTGGCTTCACTGGTTGATCAGGAATAGATGGATTATTTTCAAAATTCCCGTGTTTTGTGCCTCTCCCAGAGTGCAGACCTTTCCTAATACATGGGTCTTTATATGGTTAATAAGGTGTTGAAGCAGAACTTGAAATGTTCATTCACATTCCCCTGTTCTGGATCATTTCATTGACCATCTGGTGTCAATTATTTTTATTTTTTTTTTAAAGAAGCTTTGTGTTTGGTGCTTTGCTTTCTGTTTACCCGTTAGGCCCCAGGTTGGCAGCGTGCCCGAGAATGTGCTTGGTGTGCTGTCCTTTCGTAGCTCTGCAAAACATTGCAGACGGTGCACACCGATAAGCCGTCATGTTTCCTCTCCCATCTCACCGGGAGAGTGTCATCCTACCACCTGCTAGAGGAGGCTTTGCTGCAAGGCGGGAGAAGGATGTGAGAGTTTATACAAACAGCACTTTTATTCCCAGGGAATATTTTAGCACTTGTTTTTTTTTATGGCTTTCTCAAATCTTCATGCTTGAAGCGCCGATAGCAGCCTGACATCGAAGTGGCAGGAGAAAGATTTGCTCAGGAAAAAAAAGCCTTTCATAGGTCCAGCCTTTAACACTGAGAGGTAAAGAGCTTTCCATTTAAGTCTCCATCTCCTCTATGTGTTAGTGCTGTAATTAAGAATATAGTTCTGCAATGTGAAAATTCAGTCAATTTGCCTATCTGGAGAAACAGTGACATCTCTAGCCATCTGCACTGACCAGAGTGAAAAGGCATAGCTGAACCTGGAAAAAAAAGCTGGCAGCTGCCTGAGATGTCTGCTAGGAGGGAAAAGGCAGGAAATTGTGTTGAATGAACACTGAATTGCACATAGTATCTGTAGATGTATGTGTGTGCACGCATGTGAGGAAGAGAGATAGACAAGAGGAGGATTGAACCCCAACGCAATGCTGTACATCTGTCTGTATGGCTGCGCTGGCAGAGCACATTGCTCTTCAAGTGAATCTTTACCTTATACATATCTACATGTCTTTTCTTTTGTCATGTTGATGAAGCTATTATTTTATTTATTTAGCTAACATGTATTTTAGCTAATGTTATGTTGTTCTCTGCCCCGGGAGGCCTCGGAAAGCTACCGCAGCTTTCCTAGGATGAAAGCCAGAAACTTTTCTGGTCATCAGAGTACACTTGCATTTCTCCACTGGAGTCCAGTTTCTCTTATCACTGTTTGTATTACATTATCATGTAGGGCATTCCTGTGTTTGTCCAGTGTTTGAACACTGCCCCAAAGATGACACCTCTGTGAGCTTGTGGTTTAAGCATGGGTTTAAAAAGAAAAAAAAGAAAAAATGCAGAGACGACGGCTATAAATTGTTAAAAAGATCTCAGTGTTGTACATTTCTCTCCTAAAAGAAACTCTCACTACAGGGCCTGCCTAATGCCAAAGTAAAGGAATCCATGTGAATCCACATGAAACTATCTTCACTCCAAGCATGTCTATTATCAAAGTCCTTCAGATTTTGTTTGATTATTTTGTGGTGTCCAGTTTCTTATCTGATGCCTTCTGCTTACCTCTCTAATTCAGGGACAAAGTTCAAGGAAAGACTGGCATCTACTCATGGAGGGTGGAGCTGGCAGAGAAGTGGGTTAGCTCTGCTGACTTTTTGATGTGAAAACTGTCCTTGTAAAGCAGCCATAGCTGAGGTCAGAAAGCGAAAGGGTTATGGCATCTTGTGCAATATGTTGTTGTCGCAGTCACGTGGAGGAGTATCACAAACTTCAAACATGAGGACCAAGTCTCCATCCTCCATGGTGGTCCACAGGTGACAGGGCTGGGGGACGTATTTAGTACCTGCAGACAAATATCTCCTGGGGCTGCTTTCATGACCATTCCCAGGGAATGGAGGGATGGAGATGTCCAAGGATGGAGGTGTCACTTCATCCCCAGGTGCTCTGCTCCCTCAGCACCCCTACAGCTACAAAATTGGCCCTGAGAGATCATCTGAACTTCCCCTTCCTGCAAGTTAAACACTACTAAATCTTTAAGTCTTTGAGCAGAGAGGAACCTCATGAGGTTCAACAAGGACAAGTGCAGAGTCTTGCACCTGGGGAGGAATAACCGAAGGAACTAGGACAGATTAAGGGTTGATCTGCTGGAAGTAGCTCCGCAGAGAGGGACCTGGGAGTCCTGGCTGACAACAAGTTAACCATGAGTCAGCAGTGTGCCCTCGTGGCCAAGGCCAACGGTGCTGGCCTGCATCAGGAGGAGTGTTGCCAACAGGTCAAGGGAGGTGATTCTGCCTCTCTCCTCAGCTCTGGTGAGGCCACACCTGGAATATTGGGGGCAGGTCTGGGCTCCCCAAGACAAGAGGGATGTGGAGCTTCTTGAGGGGGTCCAGCACAGGGCAACAAAGATGATTAAGGGACTGGAACATCTATAGCATGAGGAAAGACTAAGTGAGCTAGGACTGTTTAGCCTGGGGAAGAGAAAATTAAGAGTGGATCTGATCAATTTGTATAAATACTTGTGGGGAGAATGTAAACAAGATAGGGCCAAACTCTTTTTCATGATGACCAGTGATAGGACAGGAGGTAATCGGTACAAACTGAAACACTGGAGATTTCATCTCCATGTGACGAAGAACTTCTTTCCTGTGAGGTTGTGAGGCCCAGGGAGATTGTGTAGTCTCCTTCTCTGGAGACCTTCCAAATTCACCTGGATGCTGCCCTGTGCCCTGTGCCCTGGGTGTCCCTGCTGGAGCAGGGTGGGTAGACTAAATGATCTCTAGAGGTTCCTTCCAACCTCAACCATTCTGTGATTCTGTGATTACTTTCTTGTCCTATTGCCACGCAAATGTTTTGGGTACTTAGTGCACACTCCACCTGCTCTAACATAGAGTGTTTGCCTTTCTGGGAGAGCACAGAGAATGGAAAGTTAATTCAACCCCTTTAAAAGGGATTCTGACTTATAAGCCTTTCTGGCAGAGCAGAGGCTTGATTGGAAGCCAGAAAACTGCTTATTTCCTACCAGTGTAGTTTTAAAGCACTTAAGGCCGTCTTGACTCCTAGACTTTACTGAGTGGCAGGTTTTGGCTACCTTAAAAGACACATGAGAAGATATATTAAAAAAGAGCTTGTTCTCTTTGAGTATAATTTGACATGCTGCAGGAGCAAAAGCGGCAGTAATTCTGTGACCTCTTGAGGTTAGGGTGAGCAAACATGAATAAAAGAATAAACAGTCAAATACCTAAGCACAGCAAGAGAGCAGACAGTCCTGTGGTGGTCATCAGTGGAATATTTATAATTGCTTCCAGATAATTAGCATGATGAGTTAGTCACAATATTCCCTGTTGGTAGAGAAAATACTTTAGTAATGCTAATGAGGGGGAAGAGTAAATATTGAGGAGGTTAATGGTAATTACTTTAGCTGGAGATGGGAAAGAAAATCTTCTCCAGGGTTATATACTCTATCCTCACGACACTCTACCAGGGCAGAATTTATTTAGGCTCTTAACTGCTTCTTCTATTACAGCTTTAAATGTCTGAAGTGATGGTGGTGATGTCATTCTTCTGAGCTGTGACATGAGACCGGGGTGTGTTTCAGTCTTGGAAGATGAACACAGCTCTCAGGAAGGCAAGTCTCTGCAAATCAGCTTAGCACCTTTTCAAGTGTCTAAACAGCACACTTTCAGTAGCCACACAGCAGATTTTTCAATGTTTTATCACGGATGTAGGAAAAAAAAGGGGTGTTTTAGGACAGCGTTCCACAGCTATTGCATTGATTTTGGAAAATCTATTAAAAAAAAATCTAGTGAGCTGGATAAAGCTGAATTAGCAAATCACAGATACCCAGAAGAAACAATGTCCTGTTTATAAGGAAAGAGAGCGGTTGCTGTGGTCAGACATTTGGGCCATAGGCCAGGCCAGGCCAGGCCAGGCCAGGCCTCCTAAGCATTTTTTATCTAACCTCATGTCACAGGCAGGGTGTGGGCACCGTAAGTTTTTTTCTTCTGAAAGGTAAGTGCAATATTCGCAGAGGATGCCAGCTGGCATCACCCCATTGAGGGCTCATTTCTCATGCACCAGCTGAACCTCTGCTTCTTAATTAGGGTCTCAGAGGAAATTTCCAGATCTGCTGTGAGTCGAGTTTGTGCCAAACCACTCCGGTGGCTTTCCCAAGGCAGAGGGAAGGTGAAGGCAGGCTGAGATGAGGCCTGAATGGCTCCGTTCTTCTCAGCCAAGTGTTAACCCTTACGGCATGCATCTGCTCAGCAAACACAGGGTGCGACTGCAACATAAATTGTGTGTACAGCTAACATGGCCTGGAGACCACGCAGTTGGAAATGGGTCCCTAGGGAGCCCGTGCCCCTGTGCTAGCATCTGCACACCCACACTGCGCTGTCTGCGCTGCTTTCGTTCCATAAGGTGCTGGAAGGAGCTCAGGAGACTTGAGGAGCACCTTCATTTTGCTGCGTGGAGCGAAGGGGACGTCTAGTGGTGAAATTCTGAGATCCGGACTTCATGTATCGGGATGCCTCTTGACTTGTCACTGGTGCTGCAGCCTCCTCCAGAGTGATGTTGTGAGGGGCAGATGTTGCAGTAAGTTTAAAGGTGTCTTGTGTCGTGTTTCCCCTTTTAGAAGTCTTACTAGAGGTAAAGTTGAGCTTCACTTGGTCTTTATGCAGCGATCTCTGAGATCCAAAAGTACTTCCAGAAGTGAAACAGGCATAACTGATGCAAAACTCATACTGCCTTTTTGAAGTGGGATGACAGGCTTTACATATCCTCTTTTTTTCATGCTGAGGGCCCAGACCATCAAGAGATCAAGAGTAGTTTGAGCTCCACAGAATATGCAAAACCTTCCCAAACTAGATAGTGCAGTGAGACCTCTTTGGGTGACACAGACATTCAGAAACTGGTTGCTAATTTCACAGTGCTGTGCCCTGATATTTCAGCCATATATCACCTCTCCTTGGACAGTAGTGGAGGCCTTACCATGGAGTAAACCTAAAAGAAGCAACACTGTCTCAATGCTTACCCATCTTCATATACTACTGCTTCTAATGTAGTTCATGTAGTCTGTAACTACATGCAGCAGTGTAAATATTGAAGGGAGAATAAAATGGTATTGCTAATAATCTTTTTTTTTTTTTTTTTTTTTTTTTTTTTTTTTTTTTTTTTAAGATTTACAAAGATCTTCCTCGGTAAATTTGATGCAGCTGGCAGCAGGCTTTCTCTGAAATGTGCTCACAGAAAGGCATCTCTCCGGCGAAGTGATATTTGGGTTATGCCAATGTTTGTAGAGAAAATCAGGTGTGACTTCTGAGGAGAAAAGGTTCTCCCCTCTAGGGATCATTGCAATGAGCAGGGGTGGTAATGTATCCCTAAACCACCTCCTCTTCCTGCCCTGTAAGAAGTGCATCATATTCCCTCAATGTAAAGGAGCTAATTACTTATTTTTCAGGTTACTAAGTCAACTGCAATGTATACATGCCCCCCGATGTGCTTTGGAACTGCTGCTACTGCGATCACAGCAGGGGAGGGTTTTGCTGCTGCTGTTGCTTTTTTTTCCCCCCATGGCACAATATTTAGACAATGCCACCTCTTGTTCCTGGACTTTTTTTAATGCACAGGGAACCTTCTGCTCTGGCTGTTGGCTTTTTTTCTCCTTTATTTTTTTTCCCTGAACACCCTAAGCTGATTAATTTCCTTGAATACTCTTAGCTGTTCCTCAATCACTCTTTCTCTTTGCATTTTTTCCCCTAGAAAGAAGTCTTTTTATTCTCTCCACAAAGCCAGCAATGAGCAGAAAGTCCCCAAATAAGAATCCTTTACCCTTAACCATCTTTATTTAGCCCAGACATGGGCAATTACCTTTATTACAGAACAGTCTTCAGCAGTAAAATAATTGTGGTGATAAACGATGAGCACAGACAAAACTCAGTTGTGTGCTTTTCCTCCAGACAGGTTTTCATGCTCCAGTCCTCAGAGCTGACTAAAACTCCCTATGTGACAAATTGTTCGAAAGTTGTTTCCTTTACTCTGGATTCATAACATAACTTCTATTTCTCATTGCTTCCTTCTCTCCTCCCAGACTTTTGAATTTTCTTATCACTGGATTTTTCAAAATGTAAAATGTTCTGGTTTAATTCTTCCCCATTTTCCTTCTGGTTTATCCTTTCCTTCTTTATTTTTTTGAAGGGGTGAGGGAGGCAAAAAAATAGGCTAATATCCATGAAGTGCAAATTTGTGCATGTGGACAATATTTTTTTCCTTCTGCTAGGACAAACCTTGCCCCTGCTGCACATGTTTAAGTTGTTTTAAATTCCCTGGTTTGGGGCGGAAAAAAAAATGTATCTGTAAAGTTGCAGGATATCTTATTTTTTGCTGTGCTGTATGACTTTTCCAAAGTGTATGAGGTACCAAGGGGCTCTATAAAGGGAAAAATAGCAAATATCTGTGTCTTCATATCAGCAAGTTTTGCATGGCTCCCTGTGCATTATAATGTCCCATCCAAAGGTTTTGCCTCTGTTACTTGGAGGCGTGGGGAGGCTGCTGCTTTTCCGCTTCCCAGAGCTCTCCTGGCTTTCCTGCTCCTTTGCTTTTCCAGTGGAGCAAGAGTGCCAGCTGCTGGCTGCTGAATTGGGTAAGTGCTTTAAACAGGCACTTGTTCATTGGCACTTAATTTTGAGGAGATAGGTGCATGGCCTCTGGAATTCCCTGCCTGACAGTTTGAGTGCTTAAGAATAATATCAGAGCTCATATTCCCTATTTTAGTCCCTATCCCTAGTAGCCCCTACTATCAAAGTAGTATTTCATCGGAGTCCGATAAGCTCACACCCATTGAGGCATTTCACACAGTAGTTTCAACACTTTTCATTAATCTTGTTATAAGGTTTCCTTTCTCCGTTTGTCTTTCGATCTTACTGTGCCAGTGCTGGATGCAGGGAGGGAGGAGAATCTTTCCTAAAGATAAAGGTAAAGGTGCAATAAAAAGTACAGCATACATTGTGTATTTTTTTTAAATCATTTAGTAGATTTTAATCATTCTGTAGTTTGCTAAATGCAAACATGAGACTCCTGTGTGTGCTGTGGCTAGTATGAGGACAATGAGAGTGTTTCACACACTGCTACATTTTCCCTGCCACACAGGAAAGAAAAGAGGGAATGAAAGGAAGAACAACAGAATGGGTAGGTGTATGTGTAGGTTTTATTTGATTAAAATTTCAATGAGATGCTTAACTACACAAAAGAATGGGTGAGAAAAAAATAAAATGGAGAGAGATGGTTGGAAAAATTTGGGAGAGAAAAGGGAGACAGGAGACAGACGGTCCAGCAGACCGAAGGCATAATCAGGCTCAGGGTTTCTGTGGGTTTCTTGTCTGTTTTCACCTTTTCCCAACCACAAATTTTCTTCCTAAATAAAAATGAAAACAAACAAATGACGCAAAGCAAACAAATCTGCTATTCCTAAGTGCATTTAATTGCAGCAATGCAAGGTCTCTCACTCAAGGTCAGAGGACTTTGGTCACCCAGCAGGTTCAGCACAGCTTCCAGCACTGTTACTCTTTTATATACATATAGGTGTGTGCATATAGGCTTTATATATATTTTTTTCCCCAGTACTTCCATAGAGTAATCTAAAGTGGACAGCTCAGAACCTCAGGAAAAGAAGAAGCTAAAAAAAAAAAAAAAGAAAAAAGAAAAAAGAAAAGTTGCATTTTGATACCACTTTGAAAGACAGGAACATCAACTCACTCTGTGAAACTTGAAACCTCCAGTTTTCAGGAGGATTTTCACAGGGGAAACTTATAAACTTAATGACAAAATCAGCATCCAGGCAGCCTGTCCCTGAGCACAATAAGTCTGGCCAGCAGCCTTAAGGTGGCCTGCACATTTAGGCACAGGAGAGACCCGAAACAGTGGTGAGCAAGGAAAAATAACCTAAGGGCAGTGCTGCTTACATCTCCATTGCATAGAGGTGGGGTATTTTTTTGTTTTTGTTTTTTTCCCCTAAACATCTGGAGCAGGAAATGTGAGTAATTAGGGGAGAGGGTCTGTCATTCTTTTTCATCAGGTGATTTCCTGATTCCTCTGGGTACTGGGAGTGATTGGAAAATGGAATTTGGAATATTGCCCTGTGTCCACAAAAGCAAAAGACACATACAAAAGAAAAGAGGGTTTAAATTTTTTAAATTTTCCTTATTTCTAAACAAAACTCAATATTTTATGAGGTTTTGGATTCATGCACCAATTTGTGGTGATGTAAACATGACCACATCACTGCTCTCCCTTGTCACTACCCCTCTCACTTAAGTGCACATTAGCCATAACTGTCTCCTGTGAAGTCTCAGAAGTCTCAGTCCTATTTTCCTACAATCTGATACAGGAAAAAAAAAAAAAAAAAAAAAAAAAAAAAAAAAAAAAAAAAAAAAAAAAAAAAAAAGTGAGAACAGCAAAGGCAATTCTAATTGCTGCTTTGTTTTTTGCATATAAGTGCTCACGTGAGATAAACATTATGTCCTGGGGTAAATGTTACCCCAAATGGGGCCAGATGTGACCACTCCCTAACTAAAGAGAGAACCAGTACTGCCCAGAGCACCAAAGTTTAAGGAGAGTTTAGGATAAACACTGCCGAACATTCCAGAAAAATTATTGCAATTAATGTAATAGTTTTAGAGAGGAAAAAAAAGGTGTGCTACCATCAGGTGGAAACACTAAGGGTGTTATAGAGAGGGGTGCTGCAAGCACCCAAGCTGGTGCAAGCTTCCAAAACCCCATGTGATCCTCCTGGCCTTTCTCTCTTCCCCCTCTCCTCCCCTCCAAGCCTGTTTTGTAGCTATGTAAAGGTAGGTTAGATATGATGGGCTAAATACACCAAATTCATGTTATGCAGGTAGCAAGACTAAAATAATGTAATAAAAAATGTTATTGTGATATTTGTTTGTAGCTTGGCTATTTCTTGACCTTCACTTGATTACTTCTTTGCATGTCTGTTGCCTAAACAATATACTTTTATTTTAAATTCTTTGAATACAGAGAAATTTTTATTTAATATTGTAACCTTATTTAACAAAGGGATTTTTTTTCTTTTTAATTGTTTTGTTATTTGCATGGCTCATTTGCCCTGCAATTTTAACAGTTTATTTGTATCTATTTTGATTGAACCTGTATCTAGGTTTTGTTGAATGGATTTCAAATTGAAATAGAAAATCATAGAGTTGTTTAACAGTGGAAACTTAGTGGAGCTGGTGAAGCCGTGTGTGGAAGCCTGCGGGAGGGCAGCCGGACAGGTCTGAAAGCCATCAGAGGAAGGGCAGAGACAACAGGAGATGTTCTAGAACAGGATGTCCCTTTAGGGGGAGCTGCTCCCCTTAGACAGCCTCCCATGACAAACTTTTAAAGTTTTTTGAGGTTCTCATGTTACCCTTGAAAGCAGGAAAGCTTGGGACTCCTTATTTGCCATTAAGGTGCCAGCAGTACTTCACTGCTGAGCACCTTCCAGGTGATGCCTGGAGAAACCCTGTGAAGCTCCTCTCTAGCCTTGTTAGGTTAATAATTAGAAGATGAGTCTTTAGGGTTTCTGTTTTAACAACCATTAACATTTTCCTTCCAAAGAAGCAAATTGGCCGTTCCAATTTGGGTTCATGTCCTCCTGTCTGAGACAAGTCTTTTCTCTCCCTGCCCCAGGGCTCCTGGAGTCTCTAAGCCTTGGTCCCTCCTGTTGCACAGGGGAGCCTTGGACATGGCTTGTTGTTTATGAGAACACACAAATACGAGAGAGATGCTCTTCATGGAGGAAACTGAGATTTTGTGAGTGTGATTTCTTCAGTGTGTACTGGTCTTTTCATAATGACAGTGTCTTGACTTCTTATTCCTGATATAAATAATTATCTTATCATTAAAACTTTTTCTTTTTTGGTCAGTTGAAGAAAATGAAAATGTTGCCAGGACATATGGTTGCAATTTTCAAGATTTTGTTTTGAGGAAAATCATTTTGCTTGCTTTTCATTCCCATATTTTTCTTTCAGATTTTGAAAAATAGCATTTCTTTTAACCCAAAATAATATTACAATTGAAAATAATTTTTGGTGGCTGATGGAGACTAATTTAAAAATCTGTTTAAGATTTTTTTCAGACGTAAAACTCAATCATATTTCCTGCAGAACAAGAAAAAAACAAACAAACAAACCCATAAGTACCAAATACCAGAAGTTCACTATCAGAGGTGAGAAAGGAGAATAACAAAAGTTTGTGGATTTTAGTCACCTTCAGGACCAAACTGAAATCTCTCGGAGCAAGGGACACAACGTGAATTGGCCTCATTGACTTCTTAGGGTGCAAATCAGTGTTCACTGGCAATTTTTCCAGATTTTCTGTAATCCTGGCTTTGCCTCCACCTCCTTGTCTTGCAGGCTAACTTTTGTGACTGTTGCTGGTCCAGGGCAGTCTTGTTGTGCAATCAGACAAGCAATGATTGCGGAGAAGAAGCAGAGCTCGTGTGAGCCTGTCTTACTCCAGTCTTCACCATGGGGGCAGTCAGGCGGTGGTGCTGGTTGCCCATGGAGCCTGGGCCATCTCCATTCTTGGGATTTTCATGCCCTGACTGGATAAAGGCCAAAGTGACAGATATGAGCCCAGAGCTGACCCTGCCTTGAGTAGGGCACTAAACCTGAGCCCTCCTGAGCTCTCTTCCCATCACAGCCATCCCGTGATCCTGTGACCCACTGGCCTTCAGAGATAAGCACTTTCCGCCCCCAGTCTCCTTGTTAGCACCTCTGCTGGTGTAATTCTTTCTCTGATTATTTTTGAACCCTGCTCTGTAAAATGATTTGGGTTCAAAACCAAGGAAGTCCTGCTGTAATCGTACTCTGATTTTTTATTTTTTTATTTATTTTTCCTTTCACACAAGCATGAACTCCTCCCAAGCCGTATGTTCCTCCGAGTAAAGGCAGGGGAGTGTTGCCATCCAGTCCATCGCTGCTGAGACACCCGGGCTCTTCCTGCGCGAGCCGAAGGTATTACTACTGTGCACTGGTGAAGCAAGACTGAAATAACCGATTGAGGGAGCAGGGGGCAGAAGAGCTTCGTGCTGGGAGCCGGGGAGCCGCTAGATGTCCCTTGTCACCCACATGAGGCACACGGGCCTCCTTCCACGGCTCCAGGCTCTTGAACTGTGTTGCCTGGGTGTACCTGGCAGCCTCAGACAACAAAGACGACAGTGTTTCAAGTGCTGAATAAGGAGGGAAGTTGTAGGTGTTTTAAGGGAAAGCTTTGTACTATTCAGAGAGGTAGTACTATATATAGCATGGAAAAGGTGTTTTTTGTCCTCTTTCTGCCCAATTTCCTAGTGAAAGAGCCTTCCTTATTCCACACTTTCCTTCTGAAGGATGTTTCCACCAGGGCCAAAATTTCCTGGTGCTTTCTATTTCATTTCAGCCTTCAGGAGCCAATAGCCTCATCCTCCTCGTGCACCAAGGCACCTGCATATGCCACCAGGAATTCCTTCTAGTCGTGTTTGAGCAAATCTGCTAATAGCAGAGGGATCCACACAGACCATGGTGACTGGAATTTGGCCTGCATCACCCTCATCACTAATGGCAATGCTGTAGATGGAAAAAAAAAACCAACTTTATCCCACATCGCTGCTGAAACTCATAAAATAAAGGTGTGTGTAGGGAAATATATGTGAGTATATTCGCTACCAAACCTTTATAAACCACAAAGTGGAACCCTGCCAATGCTATTGCTTGCAATTTTTCACAGCAGTGCCACACTCCAAGGTAGGATGAAAAGCAGAAGTACATTTGGTGCCTGTGAAATTAATATCAGGTGATTGTGTACAAATGGTGGGTTTGCTGTCATTTGGAATTTGTTGGCCTCTGTTATATGTATTGTGTGCTGCTTATATATATTCAGGGTGTTTTTTGAACTGCTTCCATTAACAGAATAATTAGAAGATAACTTCAATTATAATAAAAATGTGTGTGTTACTGTATCAAAGAGCAGACAAAAGAAGTGGTTCGGCAGAAGCAGTCTTATAAAAATGGAGCAGCGCTGTAGCTTTTGAGTGATGTCTTTGTTGAGAGCATTGGGGAAGGGAGGTTGGCTTTTACCTCATCTCTTTTGTTCGTCTTCGTACAAGGGCGGAATTATCGGCTAAATTCTGATGGCAGAATCTTCTCCTTTGGTGACAGCTGAGAATGATATAATATTATGTATAATAGGAAAAAGAAACCCAACCTATAACTAGTATGAGCTTTTAGTACTAAGGAATGAGCCTGCAATACAAAGAAAGCACAAAAACCTATTAACCATTTTAACCATAAAAAAGATACCTGATAAAATCAGTAAGTAGGCAAGAAAGGAAGGTAAGGCACGGTTTAAAATGATTTATTTCACTACCTTTTTAATGTTATTATAGCTTGGCTCTCAGCTCCTAACCACACACTAATTATAAATGTAAGAAAAATTCTAACATTCTACTGTGCTAATTAGGTGTATGCTACATATGCATATGGGGAGAATTTTCCATGCTTTCCAGTGTGAATGGAAGGAAAGAACAGCAGTGCTCACTTTAAAATGGATTTTTTTCTCTAGTACCTTGCAAAAAGGATTCATTGCATTTTGATTAATCCATGCTTGGTCCACCTCGGAGGTTTCCATGGAAACAGATTTTTTTTTTTTCCCTCTTGATGGCAACTGTCAAGCTCTGGAAAGTGAGCTCTGCACAAGTGAGCACTCTGCACAAAACCACTCGAGCTCCTAAAGAACTTCTTGTTGGAGGTTTAGTGTACATAAACACAACTCCTAAATTCCTCCTGAGCAGGATTGTTGTCAACACTAATGGAGAACTGTGTTCTTAATGATACACAATGGTGCCTTTTCACCCCATAAGCACATAGGAGAATAACCACAGTGTTTTCTGTTCCACTGGAAGGCAGCATTTTTCCTGGTCCAAAAAAAATCAGTTTGCAAACCTTTCAAAATTAAACATTTAGTGTTCTGAGGTTTGAATATTAACTAGTTCTGAAGTGTGAATATTAACTAGTTCTGTACCTAAATCAGTTGGCTTAGAGACTATTAAAAATTAACTAACACTTTTTTTGAAGACTGCGAGTAATTAAAAAATATATTCTTGTCACAATTGTGGTTTTCTTTTTTTCCAAGAAAAGAAGCAGTATCTTCAGACATGCTTCTGTGATATTTGGAATAGATTTTGAAAATCAACCAGTAGAGGGACTGTTTTTGTGATCTTATTAATTGTACAGAGTGGTTGGAAGCATGAGCATCATTTTTCATGAAACTTGGCATCATTTTTGTCTAAAATTATTAGAATCTTTGTCTGTTTGAAAAATAGAAATGATGTTGGTTTGGATTGTGTTGGGTTTTAAAAATATCCAAGTTTGACTTTTTATTGAATAGAAGTAGCTATTATAAATTGTTCTTCAGATTTCATGATTTGAAAAAACAGAAGTTTAGGACCACAGAGAATGTATTTTTTTCATTAAAAATAATTGTTGGTTAAATGTACTTAGAGGAAAACAATTCAGATACCTTTAATTAATATTTGACTTCTACTTTTATTAGAGTGACCCTAGAAGCACCACGTAAACTTCAAGATCCCATCACATAACATGCTGTAGCAGTACTGAGCATAAATATCTTTATTACTATAATGCCCTGACACCAGTGTTCATAAAATTTGGGGCAGAGGCAAGAAAAGATCTATTGAATTGTTCTTCTTGAGAAATATTCTTAAAGACAGGGAATCTATCAAATGGAAAAAGCAAAATCACTTTGAAAGGAAAATACTTTTTTTTTTTTTTAGGTTTCTTTCAAGCAGATATTGTGAATAGAGAGTGCATATATATCAAACTAGAGAAAAAAAGTAGAAGCCTCAGGATCTGCCAGTATCACTTTAATATGTTCTTTACCAGAATCTGCTCGTATGCTACTAATACTTTTAGCATTGTGTGCTTTTATTTAATCTCTCTTCTCAGGTTTTTGGAACACCCCATTAGCGGCTATAATTACACTCCATAATACCTCTCTACCCTCAGCAGTGAGGTCCACGTTTTCCACCACTGCTCTGCATATTGTGGTCAGGTACCTGTCTGAATGCCCCAGAGGCTGCACAACAATTTAGGGGAGGAATATAGGGAGTGAAATGCCTGGAGACACCAAGGGCTAGCTGCAGCTACTGGAGCAAAGTTGGACCAGGATTTGGGGTATAACATGGAAAATGTGGCGATGGCCATTGCAGTCATGCAGGCAGGTCCTGGTGGACACATCCAGCAAGCTTGGCTTTGGAGAGCCAAGGAATGCTTGTAACCACGCAGTGTCTCAGGCTTTTGGGGACAAGGAGACACAGAACGATGTCAGTGGCATTAACAACTTCTTCAAAGTAAATGGGGAATGGTACAAACTGTGACAGTGCCGTCTGCAATGGAGGGAGACTCCTATTTATACCCTGGCAGGCTATTCCGAGCGTGCCAACACTGGGAGTGAGCAGCTGTTAGAAAAACAGAGAAGTGATAGCACACCCTGGAATGGAAATCACAGCAAAGTGCCATATGTGTTGACTGAGAAGTACCACCCAAGCCCTCGTTTCAGCCATTTGGAGGACGTCTCTTCCAAGTTACCCTATGAATTTTCACAAAATGCTGTGCCACGAAGTAGTCTCTAGATGCCTCTGGAGAGGCAGCGACCCTGACCACTATGAAGCAAACACACTAGCACTGCACATGCCAGCAAAACACAGCCTTGAGCGCGCCCGGAAGGGTGGGCAGTGCAGTAATATTTGCACTTCTCTTTTCACATCTTGTTAGCAAAGGTACGTATTGTCCCCTGGGTGGGCGGTCTCCTCGTCGTGAGCGCCACATGCAGACAGGCTTGCGAGTATGGAGACTGCTTTGTGGCACAGCGCTTCACTTTTCTTGTTGTTTCATTATTTACCTTCACAGCGTGACACTGGGTATTTTCTTCAGGTTTTTTTTTTTTTTTTTTTTTTTTTTTTTTTTTTTTTTTTTTTTTTTTTTTTTTTTTTTTTTTTTTTTTTTTTTTTTTTTTTTTTTTGCTTTAATTTTATTCTCAGGCTCTTTAAAGCTCTTATCAGTTTAAGGCCATGGAGTTGCTCCTGCTCAGTGGTGGGCACAGCAATAAGGTTCCTGCAGCCTACGCACATTGCTCAGGGCAAGTCAGGATTCCTGCTAGATGAGTGAGTCCCCAGAGTGGACTTCCCAAAATTTTCAAATGAAGCTGGCTCCGTCTATGCCTGTGAACACCAGGCAGGCTTTTAAAGGCAGCTAGTGCCCCTGCACGGCCTCCGTCCCTCAGGCAGCTCAGAGTTTAACTTCATGAAGCCATGACAAGCCAGTGGGCCTTGGAAAAAAATCTGGCTCGGCAGCAGGTGCTAAGCCCTGCTGAAAGTGCTGGCTCTGGGAAGAGGCCTCGAGGTTCCGACAGCAGCATTGTATCGCGTGGGGGTTGCCCCAGCACGGGCAGTTCCCTCCAATTAAAATAATAATAATAATTAAAAAAAAAAGAGATTTACTGGTAAATCTGGTAATTCATAAACACATTTTGCTGTTTATTGCTCCCTCGGAAAATATGCATGCCTTTTGATCAAGGGGAACACGAGGTGGATGCCAAGAAGAGCTCCTCACATCAGGTTTTTCTTCTGGATTATTTGAAAGAAAAAATCTGTACATTAGAGTAAGATGTGGGCCCAAAGCAGCTGAGTCTTGTCTTCAAAACCAAGTGAAGATGGCTAAGTGCAGGCATCTAACTGAAAATCCCTAGGACATGAGTACCTCAGCAGTAACATTTCTAAAGATTTTAAGGCTCCAAGCGTGCAGCGGGACATCTGGAAGTTTCCCAACTTCATAACCAGTTTAAGGTTCAGCTCCTGGGGACGGTTGAGGGTTAGGTGCCTTGCCACAACTGCTTCAAGGTCACATTTGAAGGCGAAGCCCAAGAGGCCTCTTGGTGACTTTGATGATTGGTGGTCACCACACTGGAAGGCTGTCAGTGGGACAGAGCCACCACCACAGTCAAGCGCAGGTTGTGGGGCTGCAAATATGTAGGACGCGGCAAGTGCTGCTTTCATCTTGATTGGCTTCGTGTTTGGGATTGCTGCCTTCCAGCTGGTGAAGTCACAGGCTGGGGAAACCCGAGGTGAAAATGAGGGCACTGAGACCAGCTCTGGAACAAGAACCCTCCTGTGACTCAGACGCTTCTCACCTTGCCGAGGGCTATGATGCTCATGAAGAGCTGTAGGTCAGAGCACAAAATTACAGGCACATAGCTGCATGGTTAATCATGAATATGTGGGACGGGCTTGGAACATGTTGCATAACTTAATTATTAGTTTCCATGATGCTAGCTCATCAAGGAAATTACTGTTGTGTGAGCATACACATTAACCATATGCCTGTTGTATTTATTGTTCTATTTAGGAAAAAAATAGCTTGCTCAGTAATTTGGCGTAAGTTGACCGTGTGCTCACAGGCCACCAAATTAGTCAGAACTGTAATTACTGAACTTTAAAGCATAGTAATTTAGATCCCAAGATGAGATAGGTTCTGACTGAGGGAAACAGACTCCATGACTTTTTTGACACCTGTGAAAAGTCTAATCCTAGAACCTTCAAAAATAGCTCATGTATTTTGATGCCTCTGACTCAAGAACCCCTAAGAGACATTGATTTTCTAAGCATCCATCCTATGAAAATTGCTTGCTTAGAAATGCTGTGGGGTGAGCACTTCAAATCACTTAGAAGCATAAAATAAGTCAGGGTGGAAGGGATGTCTGTAATCACTTTCTTGTTCCTGAGCAGCTGCTGCCATGCCAGTAGAAGGGAAGTACTTTAGTGACCTCCTGGGACCATGCTTGAAAACAAAGGGCATAAGAAAAAAGGAGAATTTCTGTCCTTAAAAATGAAGGAAAAAAACATGAAAATTCTAAATACAGCATCCTAAATTTGTCATTCTCTGATTTTTTGACCTGTTTTACTCCCAATTTTCTTAATATTTGTCATATTCTGTATTCAGAGTTTTTGATCTGGTCTTGCTTAGGCACATGAAATAATGATTTGCCAACTAGGTCTATCTGGAAGTTTTGACACTTGGAAAAATTACAAAAATGCACATGTCTGTAGCCTTAGTGCACATCTATTAGCCTAGGGCAGTTTGAATTCAGTTTCTTCTACAGAAGGCTGGTCATATATTATGAGTCACCAGCATCTGCTCATGGTCTTTTATATCCCCCCAAACATCCTATGCAAATGTCAGAGGGTGGGGTTACTAATGAGCCTTAATGGCTATGATCAACTCCTCCTGGTGCCTGCCTGCACCCATGGATCCATTTAAGCTCTGCCTGGGGGAAGCTGTTCTTTGCTGCAGCTCTGCTATGGGGTGTTAGTTTCTGTGTGAGTCTCTTAGGCAGGATCTGGGTCTAACTGCTCCCCTTGCTGTGTGGTGTAGGTTGGTGCACCCTGTTCTGTGGTTCTGCATGCGTGTTCAGCTATTTGTGGTTGTGTCTCTTGGTGAGAGCCAGCTTATGTAGGGACTGCCCTCAGTCTCTGGTTCCTTCCCTTCCTGGGACACTCTGCTTTCAAACAGTAAGCATAAGCATTTCTAGTTCTTTTCCCTTCGAGATGGGGATCCAAGTGTTCTATCTGTTATTTATTAGCATGCAAGTCAGCATTTTTTTTTTTTTTGGAACTTATGTCCTATACCTGTAGGTCTTCTATGCCAAAATCAGCCACTCTGGGTTTTATCCCGTGTTATTTTTTGACTGATGTATTTGCTTATTCTCTTGTGTTTTAGGTTTTTGATGCCCACGTCAGTGCTGTGATGCCTGAAAGCTCCTGCTCTGTTGTGAGCTCGGACAGCTGGCCAGTGAATGGGAACTGGAACTGCTCTATTTGATTCCAAGGGACCAACATCTTGGTTATTTCTTCTTAGTATTTGTGGGATATGTACATGTTGCTTCCTTTGCTGACAAGAAAGCTTGCATTTGATTGTGTCTGAATTTTTTTTTGTAGATATTGAAGTAGTTCTAGGCTACCTGAAATATATCAGACAGGTGAGCTTACTTTGTTTTAAACTAGGACTTTCACAAGCTTAAAATTTCAGACTTCAAATACAAGCTTTTAATGTTTTGTTCTGGTTTCAAAAAGCGTCCAATATCAGCCTAACACAAATTCCAGGTTTTCTTTTGCTTCTCACTTAGCTGTAAAATGTTCTTGAGTGCCTGTAACAAGAAACTTTGATCCCAAGGCCGTCATTAGCCACATGAAAGCTAATAGGTTTTCATGCCAAGCATTCTTGTTTACACTCAATCAAAAAGTAGCAGTCACTTTTTTTTTTTTATAGAAAGTATAACCAATAAAGGAGGGATTGCTGGAGGTCTTGGCAGGACTGAGCTAGGCTGTGTGGCCTGTCTGGCCACTCTGACTGAAGATGCAATGCTTACTGCAAGACTTTTGCAGGCTCTGGGTATCTTCCCCCACAGTCTTCTGCAATTCTGGGCTTGTTTATCTATGAGCTGGCCAAATCTGACGTAAAATCTCTGCAGTCACTTGACTGTAGTATGTGCTCAAGCTATGAAGCAGAAGTGACTTAACAAATTTAGCATTGGGACTATGACCTCCTGTGGTGTTGCCTTGGGGTAATCTTGGACTAATCCCAGTAGAGCTCCAGCATGGCTGCTAATGATACTCTCTTGAGTGACTGTTGGATGTAAATGCTCTTTCCATGTGCTGTTTTATTTCTCTGTGTGTGTAGGTTAAATAAAGTATATGGGAATCAATTACTCTTTTTTTCCACCTAGCAAGTTGGCCATTTCCACAAAGATCTGTGGAAAAATGCCTTCCTGATAGAGGCCTCAAGCTCACTTCATAGTTGTTCATTGTCTTTACCGTTCTGGGATTCTGGGTTGTTGCATTTTGACCTGTTCAAGATACTCATTTCACAGTTAGCTATCTCATGAAACAGAGAGCTGATTTGCAGATTCTTTCATGTGTGACTTAGCTTTGGCCTGCAACATATTTAGGGACCCTTGAAATATGTGTGGTGGGTCTTGTGTTTGGACTGTGTGAGAAAAGAATGTGCTGCAGGAAGACATATGGGGCTCTTGTTTGCAAGTGATGAGAGGAGACTATCCAAAAATTGGTGTGGTGGGAAGTCTTTGTGGCCTGCTTAAAACCGGGAGTTGGGAGAGACTGGATTAGAGTCTTTAGCTGTTAATGTAGGGGGAAAAAAAAAGGTGTAATTGCATGTGAACTGTGGTGTTCCAAGGACATACCATTTTTACAACCTTTGGTGGTGCAGAAGTCAAAGCTCTCATCTTACAGCCATCAAAACTGGGCTAATGCTCCTTCTGTTAACTTTAGTAGATACAGCAATGCTCCTACTGCTGAAGGCTGGATGAATTATTATGTTGGTTGATGAAAGGATCTGTAGTCAAATTCCAGGGGTAAGTCATGGAGAAAATGAGTTTAGCTTCATCCTAGACCTATTTGTTTTCACTACTCATTGACTGAATCACTTTTGGGGACACTTAAGAATATTTGGTCTATAAAATGGTAGAAGTAATAGATTTATGAAGACATAATACGTTGGTCTAAGGCTTTCAGTGACTCACATGCCTTATGACTGTCTTCTGCATAAAATATTCATAAGACAAAATTTGTGTAAATCACTTTCTCCACCTTTCTGATAGTGTGAAGACAGTCATCCATATGCAAAATATTTGTTGTAAGATGCGAAACTTCCACTTCTGTGATCTATATCACTGCTCATTTTAAGTATGGTTATTGTCAATCTCCCTTTGAATTATTGTTTGTTAATGATGTGTCTGTTTCTTTGATTAAAAGTTTTAATGTCAATAAATGTACTAGTCACCATGTATCTCAGACTCTTTAATCGTCATAACAATCACCATGTCTTGTCAAGTAAATCTCTCTTTTTTTAACCCTGAGGGAATGCATTTTCAATTAAATTGTGCTTTTGAAATGTATTAGTATATTAATGTGGCTCATTATTCTCCTTAGCATAAAGTAGCTTCCAGCAGCTCTCAGATGACCAGTTCAGCATCTTTTCTTCTGTCAGCCTGAAGCAAAGTTCGCCATACCAGTTTGTTCTCAATAATGTTACTGGACACAGGGCTAAAGGCAAGGAAGTCTGTAGTGTGCAAGTCTTGTAAACAAAGGATTGTAGGGTTTGAAAGAGCTTTCCTGTTAGCTTTATCTCCCTATGTCCCCCAAATTCAGATCTGCAATGATGCTGCAGGGCTGACCCTCTGAGAAATGTCACAGTTATCTGCTTTTACACTCGAGCTTGTCTACAGGCAAAAATAGTGCTGCTCGAAGTACAGTATCCAGCAATGTGTGTATGTGACCAGTGTCCTCTTCTCTTGCGTAACTTTTAAATGGCATTGAATTGGAGTTGTTATTATATTAATCGGGGAGATGCTGCTCTGTTTGCTGGGGAGCATTGCAGTAGGTGCTCAGTGGCATTTCTCTGTTCCCTGTTAGGCAAATGCAAGGCTGGTTGTTGTACTCAGCACGGAGCATTCTCTGAAGTTGTGGGCAGCTGCTTACAAGTAAGAGAAAGGATGTTTTTGTCAACATAACTAAGCTAGTTTTAACTTAAATTAGCTCTAGGTATTTGTAACAAGGACTTAAGTACAGGCTGTAAAAAAAATCAAAGGAGGCAAGTCAATGTTTAGGAGTTTAATGGCAATGTCTCCTGCTGCTCTGGTTATATTACTCTCAGTACCCAAGCTTGCTAGTGTAAAAATAGCTTGGACAGGTCAACATAAAATGGAGATGTGTCCACTAAAAAGCAGTTTCCTATTTGGCTTATATGATAAAAATTCTGTAAATTTATGAAACTTGCTTTGAATGTGCTGGTTCCTGGGTCAGCTGTGTGCTCCAGAGTAAAACCGCTTTAGATAGCTGATGGAACAAGATGGTCTGTTAAGCTGTCCACAGGCAGTGTCAGAACACTAGGCCTCTTGAGTGAGGATATGGGGAGTAAAGAAAGGTGACAGAAGCAAATGTTGCTTACAACAAAATACAGAAAGGATACTCCTCCCTGCACAGGGCATAGCTCTTCCCAAACAGCTATAAAAATTCTTCAGCAACAATGTGTTAGTTTAAAGGAAGGATTAAAGTCATTTGGGGTCTGCAAATCCTGTGTTTATTGTAGCTCACTGCAACAGTCAGAGTCTTCTAAAGAGATTCTTTTTGGAGATGTCTAACTCTGCAGAGTTGATTTTGATATGGAAACTTCTGCATAATGCTGCCTTGTGTGTGGTAGTTGACATTCTTCATGGTATTTTTCCAGTTGATAAGGGTGTTTTTTTATTACATTAGACCTTAATTGTCACTATTTATTGAACAAAAGGATCAGGTCTTTAAAACAAGAAAGGAATTAACAATTTTACATTGATAGAATTGAGCATGGGCGGATCTAAATGTCTTGCTACATGGAAAGGGAGGTCAGTGTTCACCAGAACTGCTCCAGTCTAGGTGAGATTTTTCAGAATCTTATTTTCTTCTTGTACTAAATGCGAATAGTGCATGTGCTGGCACTAAGCCTGGTATCCAAGAACATGGGAACTAGAAGTACTTTGCAGCTACACAGTAGCACTCTGTTTTTATGAGGTGGGATCCTCACCAGCCAAAAAGTACTAGGGCTGCTGTAAGGCACATGTAAGACAATAAATCTATATTTGAAACAGTTTCATAATTCTTTCTCTCCTTCCTCCACGACTTCATTATCCACCATCATTTTTATTACTAATATTTAGTATTGGTTTTATTTTTTCATAGTTCTGTAGATATGCCAGTTATTATCTGCATTTGCATCAATTGGCATGATGACACACTTCTATTTTATGATTGTTAGAACAACTTCGGTGATCATCATCTGCTAGTTGTCCAAATTCCCTTCACCATTCCTTCGAACCATCCCTCTTGAACTGTGGCATGTGGGCACAAGCACAGTGGATTTGCATTTCAGGATTGGCTCTAAATTCCTGATTGATATTTTGGAAAGCTCGGACTGGATTGCATTTTTATATGATAGATAATAGCTGAGTCAGTTTTAACACTGTTGGAGGGCTGATTAATAACATTCATTGCTTACAACTGTACTTCTAGGGGAAGGTGGAATTCTTGTAATTTCTGAAAGAGTTCTGATAAATGCTCCCTTATTGTCCAAGCTTGGGAAAGATTCCCTGGTAATTTAATTCTCTTTGCCAAAGTTTTGCATCTTCTAGCTGTTCTTTGCCTGTAAATGTCTTAGAAATATTGCAGACCAAAACCTTGAACAAGCCAACGGGTCTTTCTGTGTAAATCAGTTTTGAGGAGATGTTTTACTTAGACAAGATTTACCAATGTTGACAAGGTTTACATTTCAAATTTTTGATACATTGCAGAACTTGTCATTGCTGAACCCTACTGCCAGGGGCTGCTGAATCCAGCCGCCCAGGAAGCAGAAACCGCAACAGCTCCATGACTCCATGTTCAACCAGTAGTGAGGCTTAGCATATGCTCCCAGCAGATAACAGACACACACGTATACACCACTGACACAGGTGCCATCTCTCACACAGTTGGTGGCCACACATGTGATCCATAGGAGGAGCCAGGGTCTGACTCCAGTTGCCAGCCCTTGATTTCACTTGGTCTAGTCTCTTCAGCTGCTGGCATCCCAGATGCATGGACCCCTGGAGTCCTACTCCAGTTGTTGGCATATAGGCTTCTACTCATGTGGTTACATACAGAATGCCAAGTCCCTTTACACAGGGAAATTAGTTCTAAATGGTGTTTAAGGAGGGGACAAGACAGGCTGAGGTGATCAGGTGCAGAGTGTGGTTGGAGAAGTGAATTGACCAGCATTATGCTTGCATGCTGCTGCCCTGTTTTATCCATCCTCCTATTTTGGTATGCTCTTGAACATTAGTATCTCTGTTTTCTCTCTATAGTCCTTCCCAATAACATCCCATAGGAAGTGTTGTGTAGTTTCCAAATGCTATTCTCCTGCCTCACATGACGCCTCCTGCTATTCTCCTGCCTCACTGATTTTTCCCTCCATTCACTGTTCCTCTGCTCCTTTATTTGCATGGAAACAAGATTTTTTATGACCTAATCTAACACCTAGCACAGCCCAAAGGTATCTACCATGTTTAGTGGTTATGACTGATCAGGATGGGTCATCTGAAGCACTGAGTGCACAAAAATAAATGTGGAGTAGAAATCATATTTTTGGTTGTGCAGTGAATTCACAGTGATTGCAATGTTCCTAATAACCTCAAAACTTATCTTAATTATATTTTTTTCCATTATAAAGAAAACTATACAAGTACTATACCTAACATGGACTGATATAATTAGTAAACATAACCTAGTGTATAGTTTATTAGTGATGAGGAAAATAAGATGTTCAGGAAGAGTTAAAGAAAGGCTAAATAAGTTTGAATGTTCCTTAACTGTAGCAAGAAGCAGCTTGAGAAGGGTTTCCCATCATTCAAGAAGAGGTTGACCCTGTTAAAGCCACAATTTTTACAAACAAAAAAAAGATTTTGCTCTGCCTCTTTCACTTACTCAGCATTTCTTAAGCCCTTTGTTTTTGTTCAAATACTTATTCTCTTCCAATCAAAGATATGTTCCCCTTCATAATGTAATGTCACTGGCACACTTGGAGTCCAGGGACTTTCTAGAAATTGCTCTTTCTCTCTTTGTCAGAATCATTGCTGTCATGTTCTGTTTAAATAGTGGTATCAAATGTTTATTTCTTAGCATATACTGCAGTTTCTGATTGTATTGATCCATAGCATTTTGCCTTTATTAAGATTTTGGCAAGAACAAGTGCTGGCCTGCAATTAGAGATCTGAGACTGAGACCTACAGTTCTTAGGAGAGTATTCCTTGAATTTATGTCCTTGGGTGACATTAGACTGGTGTCTGGATTTTCTGAAGTAATTTGAATCATACATCTTCCACACTTATCAATAAAAGTCTTGACCAGCTTATCCTTCCTACTTATCTTTGTAACTATTGGTTATGCTTCAAGTTTTCATTAAGCTTTTATGAAAAATATTTTGAAATAATTAATTTTGTTTAAACCTGAGAAGTGCTAGTAGATATGTAAGCACAGATTACATTGTGGCATTTACTATTTCTTTTCAATGACTGTCTTGAAGGGTTAAACAGGATGCTTGGAGCTTATGAAAGCATGACATTGCAAGATGTAAGATGTAACTGAGTTCATGGAAACATGACATTGCAAGATGTAAGATGTAACTGAGTTCGTGGAAACATGACATTGCGAGAAACCACTTGTATTTGCATAAGATAGTGCTATCTGCCCTGCCAGTAGGAACGGGAGCATGAAGAACAAAGAAAATTAGCATAAAAAGCTCGTGCTGGAATACTACGGGGTCCATTGGCGGAAGCCCTGCATGGGATGAGCCCGGACCCCAGCTAGCTGGTATTATTATCTTTACTTTATTTCCAAACAAACCACAACTCTGAGAGATTCTCTCGATGGTGGTGTTGTCCTTCTCTACCGATTCGAAGAATGGACCTAACAGTCTTTGAAAAGCAGCTCTACTAAATCCCATAAGCACCCCTATGTGACTCATTTTTTGTCACACCACAACAACAACAGCAACAACAATAAAAAGGAGGGATTGAGCAGAACACACACACAAGTTTGTATCTTTACAAAGGAGGAAATTGCTCCCCCTTCGTTGGCTGATGAGCAGGACAAATGCAGGTGGCAGAAGGAGTGGAGCCACGAGTGAGGTGAACTGAGTGAAGCCCATAGGGTGGTGGTGGGGGGGGGAGGGTTAAAACAGAGCAGAGTCAGGAGTGAGGGAGACAAAGGACTCAGGCGACCTTCGCTGAGAAGTGAGGGAAGGAAGCAGAGAGTTGGGTAAACTCCAATGTTTACCCTCGGTGCCACTCCGATGTTTACCCTCGATGCTACTCCCGATGTTTACCCTCGGTCCTACTCCCCATGTTTACCCTCGCTCCTGCTCCCCGTGTTTACCCCCGGTCCTACTCCAATGTTTACCCTTGGTGCTACTCCCCATGTTTACCCTCGGTCCTACTCCTGATGTTTGCTCTCGGTCCTACTCCTGATGTTTACCCTAGGTCCTACTCCAACGTTTACCCTCGGTCCTACTCCCGGTGTTTACCCTCGGTCCTACTCCCGATGTTTACCCTCAGTGCTACTCTGATGTTTACGCTCGGTCCTACTCCCGATGCTTACCCTCGGTGCTACTTCCCATGTTTACCCTCGGTCCTACTCCCGATGTTTACCCTCGGTCCTACTCCAATGTTTACCCTCGGTGCTACTCCCGATGTTTACCCTCGGTGCTACTCCGATGTTTACCCTCGGTCCTACTCAGATGTTTACCTTCGGTCCTACTCCCCATGTTTTCCCTTGGTCCTACTCCCAATGTTCACCCTCAGCGGTACTCTGATTTTTACCCTTAGTGCTACTCTGATGTTTACCCTCGGTCCTACTCCCAT
>VZSG01000140.1:1470085-1554363 GCA_013398315.1 Nothoprocta pentlandii | reverse complement strand
CTTAATTAAAAGTTTAATAATTGAGTACAAGAAGTGCTGACGAGTATATTGAAGCAGGTGAATTTACAATCCTAAACACGTGTTTTTTTAACCTATTCCTTTAAAAGTTTTTATTTTTTCTTTTTTAAGGAAAAGGCAGCTAATACCACTATGCTTTGTGTTAGCTGCTTGAAGTTCTCAATTAGCAAATTCTTTGGTAAAAGATGGCATAGGGATGAGAACTGATGAAGCGATCATCTTAAGAGTGCAGGTGAAAACAACACTTATTTGAACAATATCTTGAGTTTTTAAGTATTTTTTTAAATAGTTTTATTCACTGTGTTCAGAAACTATTTTTACCTATGAGTTAAAAATAGAAAGTCTGCCTTTCAAAAGCCTCTTAAATCAAACCAAACACTCTAGGATAAATATTGCCAGCACTTTTAAGACTTTAGAATCCTTCCATTAAAGTGAAAATAAACCAGCGGCACTGAATGAGCCCTTTCAAAATACAGCTTTTTATTCTAATTAAATTCCACAATGATTCCAAAACCAGAGTCAGATGCTAGAGTCTAAAAACACTTAAGAAAATGTACTTAAAATACTAAGCGTGCTTTACCAGTTTTCTGGAACTGTATAAAGAGACAAACATCTTAATTTGAGCTAAATCCTCTTGACATTCATTGCTATGTCCTCTGCCTTTCTGTGGCTTGATACTTGACTTATGAAGTCATTCTGAGATGGGCTGAAGGGGAGGGCATTGTGTGTGCCAGAGTCCCAGAGCTGTGTGAATTAATACTGCTCTGTATTTCCTCAAGGAATGAGCACATTCAGTTTACATTTATTGAGACTAGACCCTGGGAATGAATTATTTCTTCCTTATAAGGAGCCTTGTGTTGGGATAGCTATTGGGACAGTTGAGCTGGGTTACTGAGTTACTGGGGCTAAAAGCATCGTTGTTGCCAGAGATGCAGAGAAACTGTGCAAGTGACTCCTGAAAATTAAACATGTTGAACTGATTTAGAAGGGTGAGAATTTCAGTCTTGAAATAGAGGAATAAGATCACCTCACCTATCTTTAGAGTTTTAACATTTTTCTTCAGCATTTGCAAAAGTCTAAAGTAGAAAATTCTGAGAGAATGCTGTTCAACATCCCTGTAGATCTGTTGTGACCTGCAGATCTAAGTTGCCAAATGTTTGAACTCTCAAAGACAGTGTTATTCCTCTTGTAACATTTTGTAAACTTCATTTTTAAAGATATATATTTTTTCTGGGATCAATATGTTTGCCCAAAACTTCTCCTTCTAGGAGAAGGTCCTCTCCTTCCTCCCCTTAATGCAGGTACATACACTTAATTATGGTAAGGTGGCTATGAACTCCCCCCCAGAATAAAAACACAAGATTTCTAAAGCTTCACCCTGTTTTGGTTATGTGAAACATGACAGACCAGTTCAGAAGTTAATCAGTTGAAAAATGCCCCTGATCTTTCCTCCAACATTTACAGGAGCTTCTCAGCATATATACCTATAATAAAGATAAGGAAATATTGTTTAGTCAAAATTATGCTGCTAATAGTCTAAACGGAAGAAATAATTAGACTGGCTTCTTGTGGATAAGCTTTCTACACTAACGAATTTACTTACAGCACTCCATTTAAACTGCCTTGCATTAGACCCTGCCCAATAGCTATGGGGCTGTGGCAGGCACTGTGGTCTGGGCTGGAAACTCTGCTCTAAGAGCATGAAAACTTTGATCCACTAATGGCAGTAAGCAACTAAAAGCATCGTTTACCTGCATGGTGGCCCTTGGCAAGGAACTACCTGCAAAGCTGTAACTGAAAATACTCAGAAGTCCCTTTTCCAGGATGCTCAATGCTGGTAGAATGGATCTGAGGGAAAAAAAGAGAGAAAAAAAAAAAAAGGACCAAAAAAAGAAAAACTTTCTCCTCCCATCTCCATAAGTCTGAGTTTCACTTGGGATGCTGAAGAGTGTACTCAGACAGGTTAAATCTGGCCCCAGCCCGAAAAGGGGCACTCCCTGCCAAGCTGGAGCTGCAGCCTGGGGCCATACAGACATGGTGCCAGTTTCCAGGAGCCTCACTGTGCTGCTGGCTGCAAATGGTCACCAAGGACCTACCTACGGAGGCAGAGGAAAGGCAGCCATTGTTCAGCAGTATTTAACTGGTTCCTGTTTAAACAGTCGTCATTCTTTTTAAAAGCTGGGTACAATGTCTACTTCCTCTAACTTAGTCACCAGCCATTGCCTATGGCAAACAGGGGAAACTGCGAGAGCTGGGTTTAAACATATTTTCTTAACAATCCATTGCAATTTTGATTCCTACTGCTTGTTAAGCTCTTAATTCTCAAACATTCAAAGAGTATTACAAACCTGCCTGTAGCTTTGCTGGAGTTGAGATGGATTTGTAGAACAGTCTTTCCCAGGCTGTATCAGAGACAAGTTTGCAAGGTACCTGTCTAACAGCTGGCTCACGCTGTGCAGCTTTAGCCACTGTAATGGGCTCATAGCTTGCATGTCTGAGTGTGTCTCCAGGTACAGGTCAGACAAACCTATAGGCAGAACTTTGCACAGGAAGAAAAAGCTTCCTCTTCCTCCCCACGGTATAAGAATCTAGGCATCCCTCTGTCTCAGGGCGCCCAAGCAGCGCGGTAGCTGCTCTGTGACACAGTTGTAGGGCACAGTGAGTACTGTCGGTTGTGTGATGTAAGTTCTTTATTTTCATAAAACAACTTAATGAAATCCAAAGTCTTAACTCTGTTCCTCAGCCTATCTGGTTTGGATATAAGGGCTTCTTCCTAATTCAGACATTCTGTGGAATAAGACTGAGATTTCCTGAGTTTTCTGAGTGCAGAAATGTGCCATCATGTTAAGCTTCGTTTAGGCAGGAGAACAACGCACAAGCATAGCTGGTAGAGACCTGATGAGGGGTGTAGCGTTTTGGGGGGCTTGTTTTTACCCTCTTCAGTTTTCATCTTCTACTTGTTGTAGCTGCATAGCTTTATTTAGTGCCAACTCTATCCTTAAGCAAACTGCTGCTTAAAAGTATTGTATTAGATTGGGTTGAGCTAAATAAAAAGTTTGGCATTTGGCCCAGGGCTTAGAAAAGTTTTAGATCTTGCGTAGGCCAAGTGCTAGCTAGAACAAGGCATGTTTGTTTTGTCCTGCTCCGCAAAGCCAAATGACTGAACCGGAGGATGCAGTAGTCAGCTTTCTAATGAGTTTTACCAGTGAGTATCTTGGGTGATCTTGATATGTTTTTACTTTATTTTACACTAGTTGTATATATTTTCTCTGTGTATTTGTTTGTTTTTTCCACTACTTTCGTGTTCCCATATCTCTTTGACAATACTTCAGTAGTGACAGCTCAGAGTAAAACATACATTACACTTTTTTCTTTCTCCTAACTAATACCCCCTCAACATTTTGTCATCTTATTCTCCCTATTCTGCAATCCTGGAAATTGTACCAGAGCTAATATCTCAACTAAGCCTTATAATCAAATTCAGAAGATAGAGATAAACTGTGGCTAGAGCTCTGCAGTTAAACTTTGTTGGAAAAGCCAGTGCTCCTTTCTACTTCAGTAGCTTCAAAGGTTTCATTGGAATCCCTCTCTTGGAGCGGAGCTTTATTTTTTTTTCCCGCTGGCATGTGGCTAACCAGCATCTAACTTTTGAAGTTGCTCTGAATAGAAAGGGAGGACATTATTCTTTCTCCTCCTCTGTGCTCCAAGGATTAAGATGGGCAGAGAGTTCTGCTTCCACCTCACTGGGAATAACAGTGGCACAAGGTCCTCCTGCTTTTCCAGAGTGTTAGTGCTTTGAGCCTCTTCTGTGAGAATACTAAAATTTGCAAAAAAAAAGTGAGTATTTCTTACTTTTAACTATTGAAAAGGAAGGGACTTCTTGATACTTAATATGACTCCATGTTTCTTCACTTGAATAAATTGGGCTGGGCTCATGGGGCATCTGTGTCACTGCTAGGCACTGTCCTCTGCTGAGCTGTACTTGGGGGCCTTCCGAAGCAGCGGACAGAGGCTCTATTTGTGCTGAGCTTCACAGCTATAGGAGATACTGTGTCAGGCTGGCCACAGGCTTTGGCACATGTCACCATCAGTCACCCGAGGGATGTTGTGATCCATGAGCAGGAGGGACAGAAATCCGGTGTGTTCATGCAAAACACGTTTTTTAAGTATTTGAAGAAAAAAAAAAAAAAAAAAAAAAGAGAGGTTCTAGGAAGGGACAGATCTCTGAAGCCTCTGAATTTATTGAGCTGTGATGGCTGCAGCGAAGGTCCAATACCATGTTACTACTCCTCCCAAAACGTGAGGTAGGAGAAGCCCCTCCAGTGCCCTGAGATGGTGACTTTCATCTGTGCTTCTCTGAGCTTCCTCGTCGCCAGCACCAAAATCAGCTTGTTCCCTGTGGTTTCCGTGGTTCTGAGGAGCAGCAGTGAAGCCTGGCAGATGCTGTCCAGCTTTCACTTTGCTCAGGGCAGCAGCACAGGCATGGAAATGCTCCAAATGCAAACTTGGGCAGCCAGTACTGCATCAATTTGCAGCCTTTTCTGGCCTCTCAGTTTATCTTTGCAAACATAAAGGCTTTAATTTTGATATTTTAAAACAAAAGTTCACCAGCTGTGGTTGACTGGCTGTTCTTCATGTTCTCTAGGAAAGCTAGAGATGTTTTCTGTAACAGGAAAATAAGAACTCTCTAGGGCATGGGTCAGGAGTGGAAGAAGTGAGGAAGAGAAGGGCGGAAGTAATGCAGGCAAGACTTGAAGGATGACCTAGCGCCCAGCCCTTTGCCAACTCCACCCTCCAAACGGCATTTGCTGCCAAGGAAATTGGATCCACCCTGGCCTGATCCTAACATCAGGAAAATCCTCCTAAAATAACTCTGGGCCTCACAAAAGTTGCAGTTTCCTCTCCCAATAATTGATGCTGTGGTGATGACCTCCATCTGGTCCTTGTGAGCCACAGTCACCACATCTGCTATAGGGAGGATGGCAACTTTTTCCTTTTGATTGGAATCTCTTGCCTTCTCAGGAGCAATGGACCGGGGAGGGGAGATTTGTTTGCTGACTTTGAGCACTTCTTGAAAGGAATGTCATCGCCAACAGTGGCAACTTCTGTTTGCTCAGGTTTTTAAGAAATGTAAATGAAGAGGAACCACTTTAATAGTGCCTGGGGATCAGTCTGAATCCCATTACTGCCATTGGAGGAGAGGGTTATTTCATACTGTTTACTAAATTGGGAGTATAACCATGGCAACATTCATGACACACTCGGTATGGATCTGCCAACACAAGAGGGAAATTAGCATTCAGGAGACAACTGCTTGAAAGTAGCTTGAGAGCTAAAAATCATGTCCAAAACTACAGTGGAGATAACGATAAACTTCAGCACCTGCAGAGTGAACATTATGCAAAACTTAGTACTTCATCTAGAGCTCATCTCACCAAAAGTTGTTGTGGTAGCATTGGGATAGGTCTTACCTGGCAGCATTAGAGCCTTGTGATACAAATATTCAGCTTAGATTCCAACAAGCCTCATAGAGCATTTTGCATGAAATATACCTAAAAATGCAAATGTTAATAGCCCTTTATGCTCAGCTGTAGTTGGTAGGATGAATAAAATTACTTTGCTTGGAAAATATATAGAGTTACTGGTCCTAGTCAAGGTGAAGGCTCTGCTTTTTGCATATACATATTAAAAAAAAAAAAAAGTGAGGGATGAATGGAAATAAAGAGGGGAATGGAGTAGGAACTTTCTGGGTTAGTCCTTTGCTGTCCCAGGCAGTATAGTGATACACTATTGGTATCTATAAACTTAACCTAACAGCTAAGTTTGTTGTTGCTTCTTGTCTCTTGGAAGCTGGGGTCTAATGAAGTTGCGCTGAATAACAGCTTGTTTCTTCATGTCCCTCGCAGACCACTTCTTTCTGAAAGGAACTTAATCAGTGTAACTACACGTTTCTTATTGAGAGTTATACCAGCTGTTCAAGTAATGCTGAACAAAAACACTTCCCTTGTCACCTTTGCCTGCTCTTTTCTGCGAGTCTGACGTTTTGTTTAAGACAGTTTCATCTTTTTGTGCCTCTGTCATGTAAAGGCACGAGTTTCTATAAATAAGCTTCACAAGTCATTTAGGAGATGTGTAGGAAAGTGCACATCTACTTTTAACTAACTTTTATGAGTTGGCTAGAGTTGAAGCTGACTCTGCCCTTTTAATAGATGCTCCAAAAAATGACTGTTCTTCATTGCCTCAAAACACCATTTTGGGCTAACACATCAGCCAGGCTGATGGAATATTTTATGCAGAATTACTGCTTCCTCTGACTCAGTGCTGTAAATGACAATTACGTCTGCAGAGAACACAGTGTCATTCATCTCCCGAGCCACCTGCACTCATGACTAGAAATGATACGCTTAGGGAGGGGTGTCTTACAATGATATGGATCTACAGAAATGGTGGAATTGCTGCTAGAGAAAAACAGAACAAAACCCAAAACATTGAGTATTTGTGCTGTTTGGGGCATGCGGGCAAAAGCCGTTTTTTCATCCGCTCACAAGCTGGGGCAATACATCCTATTCCAGCAGTAACACAGGGGGCTGCTAGGTTTGAAGAACAATGTTCAGATAACTTTTCATTATCTATTTTTAAACTAAGCAAGCAGCTCTCCAGCTTGTTACTTTTTATAAATTACAAATAAAAAGGCAATCTGGAAGACATGACATAGCTAGGATAGTCACAGGAAAAGGGGTAAGTAGGACAACACAGATATTTATTTGCCATCAGTCTCGCCTATCTAGGTGAAATAAAAGATAACTCATACAGTCTTATCAGTAAGCTGTGAAAGGAAATCAGTAGCACTAATGTCAGTCCATATGGGTATATGAAAAATAGATGTATTGACCCTAGTTTTATTGAACAACACACTTGATAAAAATAAGAATGCTTATGTAACAGCAGTGTTTATGTAATACTCAGACATTTTGCAGCCATTTTGATTTAGTGCTGCATGCCACTTTTTATGTATCATACTAGTTCAATCAATATGGCCTGTTAATTAATAGAATATTGGTTAGCTGACACTCAAAATAAAACCATAGATGGAGAATTCTAACAAGCAAGCACATTCATATGGGGATTATTTTAGGAATTGCTTTTAGCCATGTGTTTTTTGATGCTTGTTTTAAATGATATCAAAGATTTACAGAGTTATTAATCATAGCTCATAGATGACCCAAAAGATTGGGGATGTAATAAACAACAAAGATAAGTCACTGATGCAGTCCAGATGACTTTGTTTAATAAGTTGGTTGCAAGCAGACAAGTGTTCTGTGGCTAACTATAAAGTAACACATCTGTGAGCAGTGGAGGCAGCCTGTCCTTTGTATCTGTTTATTCAATCTGCCAACCAAATATCAGCACTGAAGAAAAGAAGAGGGAAGACCCCTAAATTTGGGGAGAAACACCTTTCAACAAGATGTTTTCAAAATACAATTCCCTAGAAAACATTACCTCTTACTTTCGGGGAGCCTCCTTCAGCACCACACTTCCAACAGCAAGTGCCCAGAGCGCCGTTCTGCCCGCACAGGCAGTCCCCACGTTAAAGGCTCTTGTGGCTCCGTTCCTGGCCCCGCTTATACAAGGCAGGATTAATGGATTAGTGGGACTCTGAAAGGACGTGTGTGTTGTGCTTTCCATGTGCTCATTCTTCTAGGGCCTCCCAAGCTTCACTAATATCAGAGTTAGAGCTCTAGAGAGTCACTCCAGACCATTTCTGAACAGGTCTGTTGATACAGCTACAACCAATTTCGCATGGTCTAATCACTAGCCATACTAGGGCAAAGATAGTGCTCCTCTTCCATTTTTTTAATCTTCAGAATTTTGTTGTTGTTCTGGAAGAAGAGCAGAAGATGCTAGTGGGGATTTTTATTCTTTTTTTTTTTTTTTTTTTTTTTTTTTTTTTTTTTTTTTTTTTTTTTTTTTTTTTTTTTTTTTTTTTTTTTTTTTTTTTNTATTTCCATTCATCCCTCACTTTTTTTTTTTTTTTTTTTTTTTTTTTTTTTTTTTGGCACAGGGATTTGGAGGAAATGAAGGCTGCAGAGCTAACAGTGATATCAAAGTTAACAGTGAATGAATTTGTGGATATGGTGCTGTGGTGAAAAAGCCTCATGTAGTTCTTGGCCGTGCAAAGAGAACGCTCTAGAAACTACAGAGATAATTAGTTCTATGTTTGGCACTGAAACAGTTTTTGTTGGAATACTTTGTCCAGTTCTAGGACTTAAGAAGGGTGTTGGTAGACAGAAAAGGTTTAGAGGAGAGCCAGAAAACTAATTGATTCATGTGGCATAGCATGAAAGAAGGAAGGAAGTTTTTCTGTTTGGGGTATCAGACATAAGAAGGGTATTATTGACTGCAGTCCGAAAGTATCTGCAATGAAACAGAAACTTGATGCTTGTGTTTCAGTCTAGCTGACAAAGACATAATACGATCCAATCGCTGGATGTCCAGGATGAACAAAATCAAACTGGAGTAGAGTGGCACAATTTTCTGTAAATGCTGAGAAGCAGCCAACCATTGGAAGAGTTTGCTGAGAATTCTAATGGATTTTTCCTCTCTGGTGCTTTTAACCTCAAGAGATGTCCATCTTAGAAGATGTGTTCTAGCTCAGCTCAGAAATAATCCAGGAAATTTCAGTGACTTCTGTGATGAGACAAACCTGGCCAGGTATTCACAGAGGATGTTCTAGCCATACCTGTGATGCAGAGCAAGGCATTTTAGGTTCTTCCTTCAACTCTGCTGTAGACTTTCTTCACTTTTCTACCTATGGATGCTAACAGTTGTGCTGGAGTTTTTGTGCAGCTGCAGCAGGCTAAAGGAGGCCAGAACTGTCGATGTGAAGTGCTTGGTACAGCAAGGGAGGCAGCCTGCAGAAAAGCCCGTTCCAAAGATATACAAAGAAGAAAGTCCCCCTGCCTCATGGGGACTTTCAGCACTTCCCTTCCTGCCTTTTCCAGGTTTCCAGCAACCATATTGTGAATTAATAATGCATGTGATGCTTCCCTGCTGTGTATAATCTTGTGGCCATCTCCAGAAGGTAGAATTCTGTTCTGGAACAGCCCTAGCCCTCGCTCAGGCATCAACTGACATCACCCTGCGTGATTTTAAATGCTCCAAGGAAACAGACAGACAGACACCTCATCTTCTGAGTTAGCCAAAATTCACAGTCGAGCTTGGACTCTTGTTTACAAAGTGATATTTAGTCTTTTAAATAAAATGCACAAAAGCAATTAGTAGCATTCATTTATCATTATTTGCAACTCGTTTCCTCATTACAACATCTAAAATTAATACGATACCATTGCTTAGCTGAAAATATCCTTTCTGTGAGCAATAACAAACGCAAAGCTCCCTTACAATGGGTACTTCAGCCCTCTTGCAGCTTGGGGCAAAACCACATTGGCAGAAGGACAATATCCTGTCTCAGAGGGCTATGAAGCCTCTCTGAACTCGACCTGAATATGAACTTACACAAAAGGGACCTCTGTGCAGTGACAGGAACTTGAAAACAGAATACAATTACGTAAGACGTTTAAAATAAGTTGGGAAGCATGTTTGAGTGAGATCAGCATTCCAAGTAGTCCCTAAAAAGAATCGGATATTTGTATCTCTGTTCAGAGTCTTTTTTTTTTTTTTTTTAATGACTGATCATCTGAATTTTCTATTAAGCTTCTGCAAGCTGAGAACTTGACGGCAGTCCTTCTTACCAGCTTTTTGGGCAAAGTTGGCCCTGGCACCCTGCATGTATCTAAACTTTGAATGCCTTGCTACTTGATTTAGGAGAGTTGTTTGGGTTATCAAGGGATGTGTTAAAAGATTTGCAGGACAGAAGGGCCCCTGTGTTCTTCTGTGCAGTGCTGAAGAAGCTAATAAACTGCACGGCCTTGAGAGGCCCCCAGAAAGAGGAGTGTGAGCAGTTGGATGCAGGTGTGGGCAGCATTCACCACGCGTCCCCGCGGCACTGGCGCCAAGGAGCTGCACTCGCTGCTGCCCTCGCGAGGGGCAGCGCTGGTGCCTGTGCTCTGCTCAGCCCGAGTGTTTCCAGCCCAGCTGCCAGATGGGGTCACATTGGTACGAGACTGCGCTCCCGCCCAAGGGCCGCTTTTCCCTGTGATGGGCTCACCGTGCTGCCTGCCTGCTCCATGGCGTTTCGCTGGTCACTAAGGTGTCACTGCCTCCTCATCCGTTAAGGAAGCAGATAGCTGCCTGATTATACTTAAATATACTCTGGAAATATACAGCTGAGTGGAGCGTCTGATTTCTAGTTAGGCCTTACATTACAGATCTGAATCTGCGGTGGATTTGGGTCTCACGGTTCCATGCCTGAGGAAGTCCAGTTTGGGATTTTGTACTTCTAAGAGTCATCTTTAACTTGCAGAAAAGTCATAAGAACAGATCTAGCAAAGTGGCCTCTTACCTGCACTCACTCAGCACACTCAGTGTTTGTGCACACAATTACACTTGACTGTAATTTCCCCCTTTCTCATAATTATCTAAAGAAAGGCATTTTGGCCTGCGAGGAGGCAAAACTTTCTCCATGCTCCTTTCCCCAGCGTCTTGCTCTGTCTCTGAAGCAGCTCTCTTCTCTGAAAGCAGAGTCAGGATCTTTTCTGTGCTCCCGATGAGCTTTTCCTGGGACAAGCACCAAGCTTATGTCAGTGCAACAGCGGAGAGTGGCTTGCTGGTGCTGGCAGCAATGCAGTTGCGCCAGCGGGCTGAGGGAGCCTCTGGGCGAGGTGCTCTTGCAGGCGGTTCAGCTTCACAGAGCGTCTCGCTTCTGCTGCAAAATGGAGAGTCCAATCTGCACTTCAAATTACAATGAAATTGTATCCACAAACTGGCAGGCATTCCCCAGACTCTCACACCTTGCTTTTAACATATGGGCTGACTGACACAATCAGATCAAATGATTTTCCCGTCTTTTTGCTGTATCCGCTAGGCAGCATTCCTCATTTAAGATTCCTGTAGTGAGACTGTATCTGCAGCGATAGCTCAGAGTCTCATCTGGTGTAAATTATCAGAGTTCCAGCGAACTTCAATGGATTGATAATTCATACCAGCTGAAGTTGTGCATTTGAAAAGCCTGTAATGCAAAGCAGCTGCTATTATAACCAACCTGGAAAGTGGTAAGTGTCTGATATGTGCCTGAATCTAGCTGTCTTAGTAGCTGTTACTCATCTGCCAGGCAGCCACGGCATACGAGAGATTAGAGGCCTGTGCCCTGGTAACTGGCACTGTGTCCTGTGTTTTATCATGAATGAGAGTTGAACAGAGACTACCAGAGTAGCTGACAGCAGCTGGGAGACCCAAAAGAGCCAGCCCTGCTTGGGCAAAGCCTGTGGGTTTGGCTCTGCTGGAACCGAGACTGTGAACAGTGCTCATTGTTACAGATGGTACTTGAGAGCAGCCACTTAGCTTTATCCCTTTAATAAGTTTTACTTTTTATTTCTATGTTCATCTTCAAGCCAGATGAATATTACTCAGTATTTAGTATCCTTTTGGACTTGTAAGGAATATGATCATAAAGAGCATGGATCAACTATCTATGTCAACAGTATGGTAAGAATTTGTAAAAGACTTTTAGAAAATATGATCTCTGACCTATTCCAGCCTGTGATATTGCCAATGAAGTGTCTGTCACTGTATGCTTCAAGAGAATGTGTCTTCTTTATTTATAGTTCTTGCTTCTGTGGACTACATTATGCTGTTCTGCCTGTAAGAACTGTTTGTACCGTAAAGCATGAAACTGTTTCCCCAATTACTTAAAACTGTATATACAGTTGGGCTCTTTCTTTTAGTAACAACAGCATATAGATCTAAACAGCCCCTTTTCTACAAATCACTTTTTTTTCTAAAAATAGAAATTTCTGTAAGTCATTGGTCCAGGCAGGCTCTTTGCTCCCTGGTGGGGACATCTTTAGTGAGCAGATGTTTGTGGCTGTGCTCAAAACCCCTCTTCAGTAGGTCAGTGAGAAAGAAAAGCTTCATTCCAACTTGTCCCTCAGAAATCACCACCCTGTTTTGCGAAGGTGTTTCTGTTTTGCAAAGACTTTGCATCCATCTGGCCCCAAAGGTAATTCTTTTCCCATATACATGAATTGTAGCATTGACAGATAACAAAATGCTGCATTATAGGAAATGCTTTTTTCTCTCCTTTTCCTGCTGCCTAAAGGTCATTTTCTAAATCTCTAGAGCTCCATGTTTCCTGTGCTATGATTCCTTCTCCAAACTACTTTAAGAAATCTCTAGCTAGAGGTAAACCCTAAACCCCCCCATTTATGCTCTTATTAAGGGTATATGTTGGGGAGGGGAGAACATTTTTGCTTTTTCTTCCTTAATCAAATTCACTTAGGAAATATATGAACAAGTATGAGTTATGACTCAGCAATGCAAAGAAACCAGCTCTTCAGTTAGAGTATTTATGATCGTAATCTGTGAGGGGTATTTTGATAATACGTGTCAGGTCCTAGTACAGGAGAGCGGCCTTGCTTAAGCGATCCTGGGTTTGTGGCTTTAGCAGCAGCATCACCCAGGAGCACCTGGGACAGGCAGAAGAGACGACCTGCCCTTCACAAGCCTTTTGGAGGTGCAAAGAGAGGCAGGACAGAACAACCCTGTGTTGACCTCAGGTAAACAAGCTACACTAAATTCAGGAAAAATGTCCTTTTCTTTAGGTTGGTGGCAAAACCTCAGCAAGAACCTCCCCAAAAGCAGCGATTTTCCCCTCCTCCCTGCCTCCCAGGGCCTAACCCTTGTCCCGTCCCCTTTGGCGGGACTCCTTCAGCTCAGTGCCAGGGGGAGAAGCCTCCTGCCCCGCCAAGCCTTGCAGCTCTGGCACTCGCAGCACACGAGGCTCCCTGCTCTCCCTGCTACCACTCTGCTCCCATCTAGGGCACCGGGCACGCAGGGGTCATAGAGGGCAAGAGACAGCTAAATGCATAGGGAACATCCATCCCAGGGCGCCTGCACCAAGCCTGGCATGTGCTTGAATTTTATATATTTATTTTATTCTATTCTTGCTCAGTGTTCGCGTGGGAATGCTCTCGCCGCTCGCACAAGTCCAAACCAGGGGGAAATCCTACTGAGCTCTCTGCTTCAGAAGCAAAGAGCTCTTTGCTCCCTCTCATTTAATAGAAGTGAATCCCAGCTGCTGAAGCCTCTCTTGCATATGGCGCACATATATACAGCATGTTCCCTTTGTACGTTTCCCCGTTTGTTGTCCTTTTGATTTCACAATGTGCCTCTTACTTCTTGTACCATGAAATACTAAATAAAAGAGGCCCATTTGTCTTCTCTGTATTTTTTTTTACCCGGTACACAAATTGCTGTTGTATCTCAGATCTCCTTCTAAGCATCAAATTATTTTCTATCTCTTTATAGACAAGCACTGGATTTTAGTAATTTTAAAACCCTTACATTTCTATCAGACTTTTTCATCTCAATAGATTTTCTTTTTATATTTTTACTTTAAGGCAGGTAAAAAAGAGTACTGAACATATTCTATCAGATGAGGCTAGTCCTTCTCAGTAAAAAAGCATAAAACCTTCCACATATAATCCGACCAACACTCATAAAGCCTGCTCTTGTCTAGAGAGATGCTTTTACTGTTAGGGTCCACCTGACTTCAAGCAAGCAAAATTAAAGAGCATAACAGGAGAAATCAGCCTGAACTGACGTATACATCGATTCTTTAAATTAATTTCAAACTACATCTTCAGTTCTTAAAAATAATGGGTGTGAGAATAGCAGAATAAATAACACATTCTACACACACATTCAGATCGATTGAATTGTTAAACCCTTCCTGCAGAAAGTCATAATCAGCTAGAACATTCCAGCATACAAGAATATAAGGACTGACTTTTCTATTATTGATTATGCTGCTTTTTTCCCCCATAATACGACAGATTTGTGAGCACATGTAAATTTGTGTAGTTGTACTGCTCCATGCTAACATTTAGCAATGCATACATATACATCGGAACCGGTACAATAAGTGAGCACATTTTGTAGAGGTAACAGTATTTCATTTGAATTTAAATGTCTTGTTTTGAATAAGCAGTTATATTATGGAGCTAAATCAGTCGGCTTAACAACAAAGGGCAGCCTGCTGATGAATTATGTATGTTATCTGCATTTGCTGCCTGCTCATAATTGACAGGTATCATGGCACCTTCCACAAACTTCCTGTAATTATATGCCACATATCAAACACAGACTTAAGCGTAATGGTCCCCCCACACACACACACAAAATGTTTTTATGTTTTATTTAGAGCTTATAGCATTTTTAATTTTTTTGTTTCTCTCACTCCATTTTCCAAGCTGTTTTGCCATTCAACAATAAGACTAAGGAGATTTCTTCAGCTTTAGTTTGTCAGTCTCTCAATCAAGCCTTCTTCTGTACTATTTATTTGTTTTATTTCAAACATTTAGTGAGGATAAACCAAAGAAAAAATTTTTGTAATTGTTTAAGAGCCGTAAATTGCTGCTTCAAGACTTGTAGTGAAATAGATGGCTCAGCAAGTTCCTGTCCCAGTGCCTGATATATGTTAAACAATGCGTAGCTGCTTTAGGTAGTGACAGGCTGGAAAACCCAGTGTCTTAGCAGAGCTGATTAAATAGCTGGTTCCTTCCTGGTAGTATGTATTTAATTGAGACTAACTAACTCTGATAGAGCGAGGACACCTTAATTGGGCAGCTCCGCAACTGGACTCATTAGGTGCAGCAACGAGTGATTAAATGTACCCACTACTGGGTATCTTAGCCCCTGATTCAGAATTACTTTTCTTTTAATTCAGTGTTCTGCTCCTTGGAAGGAAATTAATTTTGCTGAGAATTATTTTAATAAACCTGTGATAAAGCTATAATTAAAAAGGAGGCTTTTAGTTACCTTGAAGGGCTTTTTACTTATATTGCCTTAAATACCTAAATTTATATTTTAATCTGAAAACCTATGTTCAGTAAGTGATATGCCTGGCTTATGTAAAGAAACGGGACTAATAGATACTCGAGAAGAGTTCCTTACTCTCTATTATCTCATCCTTGACAGTCTACCAGAGAAAGTGTGTGAAATAAAGCCCAACATTCACAGAAAGCAGCAGCGAATAAAGACAATTAGATAAGTAGCTATTTTGTTCTCATTAATTTAGACCTTGTTTGTCAACTTTTTTAGAAACCAAAGCTTATACCCTCATCCCTTATAATTGACAAAGTTTGATGGTTCACACCTTAATGAAACAACTGATCTGATACATTACTTCTCAGTGAATTAAAATATACTATTAAATATCTTCAACTGTGAAAATATGATACCTTGAAGCTCTGGTAAAAGGTGACAGCTTGTAAACAGAGATGTAAAAGGAATATAATCCAATACCACCAGTTAGTAACATACATATCTGCTCTTCACTGAATGAAAAACAGAAGTTCAGAAAGGGGGAAAAAAAAAATGTTTTTTTTTTCTGTCAATCAGGCCTAATTTTTGGCAAAAGCATCCGGATTTGTAGACCTGGCTTGCTTGGAATAAGAACTCAAAAAAGATCTGCGTAGATAGACGAGGGCAAAAGCTGAGGGCAGATGTTTAGCAGTGGTTGGCAGTGTTTGTAGGAACAGTTATCAATGACCATACATGCATTTAGTTGCTCTTCACTGTTACTTAAGGCAGTGGTATTTTAACTTACGTTCTCATTTGTTGTATGCTTCTATTTCACTTAAAATAACTAAAATAAACATTTATATTTTTGAAAAATGTCTATAGGCGTGTGCTGGAGGTTTGCTTTTCCTGCAGAGCTGGCAGTCACCATTATTGATTCTGAGTTTACCAGGCAGAGTAAAGCCAGTGTTTACAGAAGCATGGAGAAGCATTCTGCTGTGGGGCTGGGGGAGTGACTTTTGAATGGCTGCCCCACTTCTAGGGGCACATGATTCTGCAGAAAAAGATATTGCCTGAACTTCTAAAAAATGTACCTTTGGGCAGAAAGTTATGAGGCATTGCAAACATGATTTAAATAGAAATGATCACACTCCTCTCTTAATTGTTACTTTTTGCTGTCACAAATATACCTAACACTTTTGAATGGGTTTTTGTTTTCTAGGTGCTGCTCATCCAGCCTATCCTGAAGCTGCTTTTCCCGGAAGTTCTCCCTTGTCCCAGAAGGCCAGCAGCTCCAGGGGGAGACGCTTGCCAAACTCTCTGAGAGGACTCGGAACCACAGCAGCAGGTTAGCACAGCAGACAGGCTGGGGTGCTTGGTGGGCACGATTTCCAGATCCAGAATGTGCAGGGATTCATAGGAACTACTCTTACAGAGAAAATGGCAAGTCAGGGACATTTCGGTATGTTGCCTTACTCAGCCAAACAAAATAAGGATTGGGAGAAGCCTGGCTTAGTCTTGATAAAAACAAAATCCAAATGTCTCCCACTCTGTATCCTTCTAACGAATAATCAAGCAAACATGCACAACAAAACAGGCTTGGTGATTCCTTTTCATCTTTTAATGGTCTCCTTGCTTGTCAATCTGCTTAGCTTCTTCTAATTTGTTTAGGGCTAAATAGTACAACGCTTTCCTCACAGGAGTGGTACATATTTAGGCAAGTAAGTAATCTTATGAAATTAACAGGACTACTCCTCTAATTAAGGGGTTCAAGACGAGACCTTGGCAAATACCTCTTCTTGTCTGCGAGCATTCACATCCCAAGTGCTTACCCAAGAGGTTATTATTACATTATAGAGGTGTTATCTGATTTTTTTAGTGTGGGTGGGCCACATCCCCTCCTGTTGGAGCCCTTGCAGGCTCCAGCTCCCAGTCTTTCCATGTAATGTGGTCGGAACAGAGTCTTTCACATACTCGCATACCACTGGAATAGACCTGTCACATCATGGCATGGATGGGTGTATTTCCAAGCAAATAATGCAAGAAACACAAAGCCCTTAGGAAAGACAGTGGAATAGTTGCCAGAAAAATCCCCTGGCCGAGGAGATGGCCCTGGGAAAGAGCATCAAGGAGCAGCCATGGGCTGAAAATCTTCGGATGGACTAGGTATGACTTGTGAGCCCTACGTGGGCACCCCCACACATGGCCTGGTTCAGTTATGTTTGCAGTCACAGATCATAAGCCAGGAGGTTGTGCAAGTTCAGGCTCATTCTTCAGTCCCTGATCTTTTCATGCCCCTGGAAAAGGAGGTAGATAAAGGATCCATATTGCCAAACTACAAGTACTACAGCAAAATTGAGTTTTCCCTTACAAGTAAGCTGCAAATAGAATACCAGTCTGCTAAATAAGCTCATGTGATAGAGATGGCTGCTTTCCTCTCAGCTGCAAGTAGCTTCTGACAGGACTTACACCTATATCATTTTGTGGGTAGGTCTTCAAAGGGTGAATTGAAAACACACTGGCCTATACTTGCCCCTAGAGAATAACACATCATTTCTGCTTATTTTGGCACTTGAGTCTACCAACAAAAAGTCTCACAGTGGCAAAACAGGCTGTCATTCTGATAGCAGGCTGACTTGATTAATATAGTTGCAAAGCTTGTTTTGCAATGCAAACCTTGTCAGACCAAATCCAAAATGATTTTCTTGGATAAATCCAATTACAATGTAAATACTGAATCAGGTTGTATTTTCTGTAATTACCGAGCAGTTCTGTAAAAGGAGTCCTAAAGCCTGGCAATGTTCCCCCTGCAATGACACTTTCTGGAATGTTCCAGGGCCTGGCAGAGGAGGCCAAGGGCAGGTTTGTGTGCAGAGCCACCAGCTCCAGGCTGGCGTGAAAGCAGCTCTGCTCCCTCAGCCCTGGCACTGCTCTGGTGGCAGAAAGGAGACAGCACAGGCAGATGTCTAAAGGAAACGGGCACGTTACCTGTCCCCTGGTGTTCATGATAAGACCCTCTTTACCTGCACACATTTCTGTCAGGTCAGTCAAGGCATCAGCACATTTTGCTCTTCACTGTTACGTAAGGCAGTGGTATTTTAACTTACGTTCTCATTTGTTGTATGCTTCTATTTCACTTAAAATAACTAAAATAAACATTTGTATTTTTGAAAAATGTCTATAGGCATGTGCTGGAGGTTTGCTTTTCCTGCAGAGCTGGCAGTCACCATTATTGATTCTGAGAAGTTTAAAGACAAAATGCCAAATCTTTTAAACAACTCATTTTTTGGTTCGCTAGCCACTTAGATGTCTGCAGTAGCTTTTGTCATGTGGGGCCTGATTTTTAAGTTAGGGGCAGCTTTAAGTGTTCACATAATTCAAAATGGGGACCTTGCTTTCCCATTCAAATTTTTCCTGTTTAAAATAACAGGGCACCTTCGTGGGCAGACGTTGTGCACAGCGGCTACCCCAAGGGCCCTGTTGAAGCACAGGAGCGAGCGCAGCCGTGGAAGCGGCTTCAAGGGAGCCTTTCTTGCTCTAAAAATAACAGTTGGTGGAAACTGAATGTTTCACAGGAATGTAACGGTTTGGACAACAGCGATGGAACAAAATGCTGTGAGATGTCCCTAGGCCGGGGTCACTGCAGCGGTGAGAAGGGAAGAGCCCTGGAGGTCCCTAGCAGGGAGAAAAGGAGCTTGGCGCATCCTGGGCCCAGGCCCTGGCTCCGCGTGGTGCCCACGCTCAGGCCGTGGAGCAGGGCCAGGGCTTCCCACGGGATCTGCTCTAGCGTGCGACAGGGTACAAGTGAAGAACCTCGTAACATTTGTCATGATGAAATTGTTGCTTTCCAGCCACGCCCGTTCCTCACTAGGACAAAGATATTTACAGGCCATTGGCCATCCTGAGCATTTTCTGGAGCTCCCCAAGTCCTGTCAGCTCTCGCGTGTATCTTTAGTACTGCTTCTCACTTCAACATAACAAAGAGAGAAAAAAATCCTCTATCCCCCACATGTTTCCACCCACACCAATAAATGTCCTTGTGCTGATGATGCTTAAACTAGGAATTTATGTATCATTATATTTCAAAGATGCACTTTAAGTATTTACATGTTACAACTTCCTGAGTAATACAGACTGTACTTGTCTAGAGCTGTTCCTGCAGTACATTTTTTCAACACCCAATTACTACGTGTTTGCCTCAAGATAATCTGTGGAAAATTTCATGAGAACTGCATTAGCCCTGATTTCTACAAGATGTTATCAGAACCAAAACAAAAATCCATTAAATAAATATACAATAACTTTGTGCCAGTGCTGCGTCCCACTCCTGGTTCTACGTGATGCACAAGTTTCACGTTTCTACTCCATCGCTACCCATCATATTCATCAACAGTCTTAAGATCCATATTTAAAACTCTGTAAAAATTATATTAAAACACTTGTGTCAGACATTGAAAATCTCAAAACTTTTTTTGACCAAAGGAATGGAGGGAAAAATTAATAAAATTAAGGAAATGAAAAGCATCAAATCAATTGTATTTCTTTACCTGTGACACCATGGATTAAAATAGCATCACAGCTTTCGGAGGAGACGCTGTGTGGACAGTCTGTGCTTCCTTGACACATTTCAGATTTATTGTAAGTTTTTACTTTAGAATGCATGAAAGGAAGGAGATGAGACAACTTTAACCATTAAAATATTTGAAACAAATACTGCTCTTTTGGAAACAGGGGTAACAAGGTTGCATTTGGCAGGGACACCTGCAAGTGAAACTAACCGTTGTGTTTTACCGCCCAAGTCAGATGAGCAGAGCCAGGAAACAGCAAGCATGCAGGGAGCGGCAGCAGGGCCACTTTGACATAATCTCAGTATCCTCTTTAAAACTTCATCAGCCTGGTGCAGGAGCCATCGAGAGGGTTTTATAGAAAGGAGGGAGCCCAGCAGGGTAATTTCAGCCTGACTTCATTCAAATTTAAGCTAGAAGCTCAAAACAGAAGTTGCATGTGTACGGCAAGTAAGTATTTTGCCAACAATATTCATCTTCTGGATAGGCCAGCTGAAGGTCTGGAACATTCTGAGTAATACAAACAGGTCCTAATTGAACCTGTAATTATAATGAGTGAAGCTGTAACAGGTACTGCCTAACAGTGAGAGGTGATAACAGCTAGGCCGGTGAGGAGGCTGTGTGCCCTGCAAACCCGGCTCATTCTCTTTTCTCCTTTACTTCCTTCTGCTAAAAATGTTGCCCCATGTCATAAATGCAAAGCATCTGGGGAGAGGAACTGGTATTTTAATGTGGATTTGTGCAGTCTGTGTAGTGCAGGTTGGATTTTCACCCATTGCTTCCATTGTATCACAAAACACTATAAAAGCACTTGGGGGTGGACTGGAATTTCGCTTGAGAAAGGGCCACTGGATGTAGCCAGTGCCGCAGCCTTTGTAGCCTCGCACAGAAAGATCTGCAAAGTGTTGCAGAATAAACATTCGTATGCAATAGAAGTATCTTCCTTCTCTTTTCAGCTAGAGATTTTTGAAGACATTAAGCACTCCACACACTTTACAAAAAAAATATATATTATAAAATAAATGCTCTGTATCTTTTCTGTGGAGAGGAGGAAAGCACTTTTTTTTTTAGTATTAATAAAGGCAAGTTAAATCATCCCAGAATTTAAATTCTTTGCAATTTCAGTACTGCCTGCTTTGCTTGTATGCGTGCTTTACATACATGCTTTAAGCACCATCTTCTGCCAACACTGCAATGTAATTAGAAAAGCTCGTATACTCTGTTTTCAGCGAAAATAATGGTTCAGTTATTTCCGCATCACTGAAATCTGAGACCTAGCATATATATACCTTTAATAAACGTATTGTTTAAATACACCTGTTCTGATCTGAATTGTGTCAACATACAGAGTTTCAGCTGTTGTGTACAAGTTTAGCAACATTTGAGCAGCAAGATGTAGGCTAAATCACCAAATCGTTTCCATTGGTGAACAATCAATGCATAATGCATAGAAAGGCCTGAGTTTTTCTGTAGAGAAGTTTGTGACTTGAGTGAGTGGTCCTGAGAGCTGAGAATCAGTAGATCAATACCATTAGTCTGCCAAGGTCTGGGATCGGACTTTTCTTTTCCTCCTGACAAGAGCAAAGAAAGGAGGCCTGAATAACCCCAGTTCAGTACCAGCTTCATCAGTCCTGAAAAACACATTTTATAAAGAAAGATGCACAAACTGGTTAAATGCTGATGTCAGAAGAACTCTTAGCGTGCTTCCTACGACCTGCTGTCATCAGAAGGGTTTCCTGTTTAATAGATGGGTGGTGGTTGCCTTGTGCTAGATTCCAGGCCCATCTCATCTTAGGGTGTTGAAGCAACATGGATATTAAGCAGATATAGGATGTTTCTTACCTTACAGAGGCAAGTGACTCAGTCTTTTGTGCCTCTTGCATAAATACATGTGTACATTCGTGAGTGTATTTATAGTCACGAAGCTTATATCTGCTTCTTTTCTTAAATATGAAGACACTGACATCCACCAAGCTGTGTAATATAATATTAAACTAACAGGTGAGTTTGGTGTACATGAGAAATGAGTAAATCCTGTCTCAAATAGAAAGATTTCAATCCATTTCTTACTCTGCCACTTGGTGTTACCTTTCTGCATCCCTGGTCTGTCCACCAGTGGGATGCAAAACAAGGTATCCAGGGATCAAGGTCTTCTCCAGAAGACCAAGGGCACAAGCGCTGGGAAATGGAAATAAAGCCCCTTCCGTGCAGGGACAGGCCGGGCACCTGCACTTACTCCCTCTGCTGGTCTGCCCGGCGGCGCAGCGGGCACCGTCTCTGGCTCCTTCACCCTTGCAGCTCCGCGTGCAGGGCTGCGCCTCTCCCGCCTGCCCTTGCACTCAAAGCCAGCCCTGCGTTCCCTGGGCTCCTGCCAGGCGCGCGGCGCAGCTGCAGAGGAAGCGGCTGCATCGCTTTCCTGGGGCAGCCTTTGCTCAAGTACAAATACCAGGGGCCACGCAAGTTGCAGCACTGGTTTGTATTTGCACAGCAATTGCTTCCGTAAATTACAGTGCATGAGTAAGCAGGAGGGGAATGGAGAGAGGGCTCCCTGACCCGGTTGAAAGCTTTCCATCGCCTGTGAAACTGCGGGCCTGGCCTTGGGATGGATCCTGGCGACCAGAGTGTGACAGAGAATTACTTTGCATTATCAGTCAGTTTGATGAGGTCCCCACATCCCCAGTTACTGTCAGAGCACTCAAAGTCAAGGAGCAGCTGGTTGCAACCAGACTGGGAATACCAACATTCCCTATTTCCCACTACTTCCTCTGCATTCATCACTAGATCTGCACTAATTGTCTTTAGAACCAGTGCTTATGATTGTGAGAAATGGCTTAAAGAAGCCACTAAGGCTAATAATTTCTTAAGCAGAGATAGGAAGATGTCCTAAATAAAAATAAGATGATCTTCAGATTACCCCTGTTATTGGGCAGGGGACAGAAGAGCTGGGAGGAGAGGCTGGGAAAAAGATATGGGAGCTGCATCTGAAGGCTTCAGTTTCTCACTTGGTCATTGCTGAGGCTTGGGGTGATCAAAGCCATTTTGGGGCTAGAGCCGAGGGCGGGTGGCACTCCCAGGGAATGACTGCAGCTCGAAGGCATCCCTGAAGAGACTTTCAGCTGAAGCTTTGGCCCAACATCCTTGGCACTATAAATCAGGGTGGACAATACAAACTTAGTGTCACCAAAAATGGCAAAAAGGGTCATATCGCAGGAAAGAGGCCTTGGCTGATCATTCAGTATTTCCCCTTAGAATATTTTCAAAATTATTTTCAGTAGCGTTTTACCTGTTTGTTTGAGTGCACTGTTTTGCTTCTCTCTAGAGCTCCATCAATGAAGACCTAATGTTCTGCATCTCCAAATGCCTCTCAGACGCTGAACAAAGTGTAGCATACATCACAAATAGTGACCTTTGAATGTTCTCTCTTGTCACTGCTTCTCTCTCTCTCCAGCCTGCATTAATCTCTGCTCCTCTCTTGATGCTCTTCTGTTACGAGGCTTGAAGTGCTCCTGCTACCTTGCTGTGCAGGGAGGCTGAACAGGGGACTCGGGGAAGGATTAACAGCTCTGCAGTGAAGATGAGCATAAGCAGGGAGCAGGGTGGGGAGCGATGAAGAGGAGGAGGAGACGTAACAAGAGGCGGGCACACGGACCAGCCGCTTGCTGCTGCTGAGCGCTGAGCCCTCGCGTGAGCAGCAGCAGCAGCAGGTTGCACTGCACGAGCTGGGCCGGCCGGGAGCGCCGGCGACTCCGGCCGCGTTCCGCCCTCGCTCCTAGCAAAGGCCGGAGCAGCCCCCCCGGGGCTCCTGCAGAAATACGGGGCGCTCACGTGGCGCCCTGAATTCGCAGGACTCCCAGAATGTCGCTGCTTGGCTTCTCAATCCCGTCACTGGGTGTCCTTCCTGAGCGTGGACATTCAGACGCATCTAAGGAAACCTAAACAAAACTGCTACCACCTACTGAAAAGTCATGCTCTCAGGCTGACGTGGAAGCGTTACACCGTTGACTTGCTTAGAAAACTAGAGATGCACTGAAAACGCATTTGGGCTTAATTATAGCATTCCTGTTACAATGGTCAAATCTCAGATTCACACCAAAACACCAAACTTGGTATCTTTTAAATTTTTCTTACAAAATAAACCTCTTAAGTGTTTTTCTCTTATCTGTTGCTGAGGATAGTGTGTGATCACCAGTGGGCAGGGTGTTCTACTATGGTTTATTTCCCATTATTAATATATTTATTTTTTCATTTCGTACCTAGCTTCTCCTGGATACTAAACGGTTTGCAGCGACAGTTCTTCTACCCAGCCACCATCCCTTTCACCCATTCGCTTCACCAGGCTAGCCCAAAGTCATTTAGTCACCAACTAACTAGGAAAAGTAGGACTAATTTTCTGAATTCACTTCCAATTAATGAGGAGATTGCAGTGGCTGGCAATTTGTGGATTATCTGGTGAACAAGCCTGAGAGCCCCTCTGCCCCTTGGGCCCTACCTGCTTTGGGGGCAGCTGCAGGGGGCTGTTAGCAGCCTGTGGCCGATCCCTCCGCTCCGCCGCGACACTGGGTCCCTTCTAGGACTGCTTCAGTTTTTCAGACATTCTCTGTTTCCTGTCTTAAAATGCACAGCTGAGGTTGCAGGGAAATGCATGCAGAGTCTGTAGGCTGGAAGTGGTGAGGGCTGCAGGGCTCGGCCGGAGCCGGGCGCGGAGCCACGCGCTGCCTGGCCTAACGCCGAGCAAGGGGAGGCTGCTCAGGGAGCAGCCCTGCGGAGGCCGGCGCCGGATTTTCAGCCACCTCCGAGGAGTGTGGAACCTTGTCGCATCATTGAGGAACCTGTAGCACGTTCCGTTTGAGCCTGGCCCTAGCGCTCATGTTTGCCTATGTTATCTCTTCAAAAGATAATTATGTCCACATGTTCTATTCACCTGAATATTTGCCTCGTTTTCTGAAACCTGTTTTTCTTGTTACAATAGCATGTGATCCATCACCTATTTAACACAATTAATAATAAAAAAGTACCTGCAAGTGCCCACATTCCAAGGCTGTGATAATATCACAAGTCATGAGCTCTGCTTTTCATGAGAGTCATTTTCTCAGAATGAGCAGGCATGGGCGCCTCTGCATTAGAAATGAGCTGTATATTTATTGTGGTGTATTTTGGAGATGGGTTTTTGAATCCCTTGCCTGCACCTTGAGGGCAGGAGGGACCTTTCCTAGTGGCAACTGCTGCATATAAAGGTGTGACTAAGCACAGCAGAGACCAGCAGCACGGCTGGTAGGGAGCACCAGTTCTGAAATCAGACCTCCCCAGCATCACCCCAGGACCCACGTGTTGACAGACAGAAGGAATCAGAGCTGCTCTTCTAAAACCTTGTTCTTCCTACAACTCCGTTATTGGGCAACTCAAAGAGACCACAGCTCACTTGGTTGAAGATCCCCCTCTTGCTCTCCAGTATGATTTGGATTGAGTAATCTTGACTCAGTCACGCTGCCCTCCAAGGCAGAGCTTTCCCGATTTGCAGCGCTGCCCGATTTCCAAAATAGCTCATCCTGGGGAGCCTTGCATAGCTGATGGCTCAGCAGATAGATTCCTGTGATTTTATCCCTGCTGAACGCATTTCAGCTAATATCTACATAATAATTTCAAGATCTAGCATTTACTTCTCTTATTTATGAGGCCTTATTTCGGGCTGTGTTTCAGTGGTAAGCAGCACTTCAGTGTATTTGTCTCCATTCCTTCGTGGCTGTTGCATGCCAGGTATTTTTGCCGCTTTTCCTGCTGACTATTGCATGCCAACTAACTTACTGCTATGGCACAGAATACACCCCATCTGTCACACGCGTTTTTGAGAGAGTCTAAGCTGAATGTTGAATGAGGCCCTGCCTTATGTAGAGGAGTTTAATTATTCTCTGGTCTGCGGAATAGGGGAGCAGGGCCAGAATGAGGAGGACTGGGTTGTCAGGAAGATAGCTGGAGGGAATCCGAATATATCATTACCTAAGGGAGTGGTATCCTCAGTCTTCATCTACTTTAATTCTCTCGCCAGACACATCAAATGACAGTGCTGTAGGGCTTAAAAAAATTGGGGCAAAGCTGGGGCAGCGGGTGGCTTCTAATGACAGCCTGTCTAGCTGTGTGAGTGGCAGGCAAGTGCGGAGAAGGAAGTTTGCAGCAGGGGCTGGCCAAGGGGCCGTGAGAGCGCGTTTGTTTTCATCTGTCTCCTTTCCTGAGCAGGGTTTGGCAGCTGGTTAAGCTGCCTAGCTCTGCATGAGCTACACAAGGCTGTTGATTAATTTTTTGCTAAGAAAAGTGAGTTTCTGGTAATTCCAGCTTGCCCACAAGTGATTGTTATTCTGTAGAGGCAAAGCGGGAATGACTCAGAGGGCTCCTGCTCTGCTGGCAGAAGCAAAGGGCAACCACAGTGCGATTTCTTCCCACACCCCCTGCAAGGTTACTGCTCTACCTGCTGCAGCTGCCATGCTGCCCACTGCAGCCCCTGCGCAACCTGCTGCAGCGCCCGCACAACCTGCTGTAGCCCCTGTACTACCTGCTGCAGCCCTGTGCAACCTGTTGCAGCCCCTGCGCAACCTGCTGCAGCACCCGTGCAACCTGCTACAGACCCTGTGCAACCTGCTGCAGCCCCTGTGCAACCTGCTGCGGCACCCGCGCAACCTGCTACAGACCCTGTGCAACCTGCCGCAGCCCCTGTGCAACCTGCTGCAGCCCCCACGCTGCCTGCTGCAGCCCTCGCACAACTTGCTGCAGCCCCCGTGCAACCTGCTGCAGCCCCTACGTTACCTGCTGCAGCCCGCGCAACCTGCTGCAGCCCCTGTACTACCTGCTGCAGCCCCTGTGCAACCTGCTGCAGCCCCTGTGCAACCTGCTGCAGCTGCCGCACTGCCCTCCGGGCCTGGGCAGCCCTGCGGCCCTGGCCTCTGCGGGAGCTGCCCTGGCAGCTCGGGGCCCTTCCTGGCACTGCTGCAGCCTCGGTGGCTGCAACGAGCCGGCAGGGAGGAGCAGGCAGTGCAAGCAGTGCTGCTGCGCCAGAGCAGCACGGGAGAAAAGGCCTCACCCGAACCTCTCCCTGTCTCCCGTGCAGCACAGCAGATTTGGGAAGCAGATGGGGAAGGAGCAAACAAAAACGTAGGGTTCTCTGTCTCAGCTGTGCCTCTCTACAAGTTAGGCATTCAGCTGGGGCAGCCAGGAGGCTCCACCTGCAGCCGAAGAAGAGAAACAAGCCTTTCCAGAGGCACATTCCTGCCATGCGGGACAGGTCTCTAAATAGGAACCTATAGCAGCTGATTCATCCCATCTAGCACTTTCTCCTTAGACTAGAGAGGGAGTCTAGACAACTAGGTCACTTGCAGATGGCAAAAATTAGGTGGGAAGAGGTCCATGCATTATAGATAAAAATAAGCATGGGATAGATGAGCTTCCTTTTGATACCATCTCCCAGCTGTTCTTCTACAAAGTTAATGATGTTGATTTTTTTCTTTTCTAATGTCAACTCTTATCTGAAGCCAAATATTTATTTAGTAGCTAAGCAGGTCAAACCAGCTATTATAGATCTGCCTGTTGATTAGCAGCAATTTTGTTTCCACCTAAGACAATTAACGCACCAATCCCATCCTCTGCCAGAGCAGCCTTTTACTCAAAGTCTATCACAACTGCGGTAGAGCCCCCGACATCCAGGGGAGGATGCTAAAGGTTCCTCTTCCTCCCACTCCCTGTTGTTTCAGCAGCAAGCAAAGCACTGCTCTCATGTGAAGGGCAGGCCTTGTAGAAATATAGCATGTCAACTATATATCACATATATACCTTATATGAACTTACCCACTGCTTCACATTTCCACGTTGGTCATTCGTGGTGAAAGGCAGCAAGCAATTCCTCCTCAGCAAACTTTGCAAAAACGCTCGCTGCCAAGTCCTGATTTCTGCGCTCCTGGTTACACACAGGGTGACCCCGCACCTGTCTCCTGAATGGAGACGCGGGAACACGGAGGGAGACCTGCAGGGCAGCTCATTTCCCGCCCGGGCTCTGGCTGCCACCAGCCTGAGGCCATGCGAGGAGCGAGAGCAAATGCAAGGGTGAAGCGCTGAGCACGGAGCCGGACGAGCGGGCAGCCGAGGGAGCGGCGCTCGCTGCACCTCAGCCCCTGGCAGAGGAGCGCCCTGCGGAGCAGCCGCCCTTCCCCGGCCTCTTGTAGTGGGTGCCGGGACAGCATGGAGCTACCTGTACTTCCTCCAGCCAAACACACAGCCCTCTGAGCCTGCGGAGATAGAAGGAGACCTTCCAGGACAAGGTTTGGGAGAGTGATTCCAAAAGGGCCTCTTCTGTTGCCCAGGGTCAGGCTTTGAATTCTCGGCAAAGGCCACAATTCAAAGCGTAGCCCTGTCTCCTTGGCAGTGCTATTGCCCAGCTTTGGCAGCTCCCCACTCAGCTGCCTTCTATAAATCCCACTCTAAGGTGCCAAATTTCCAGCATACCCATGGATCAAATTTGGATGTTAGAAATGTCAGCGGGTGCCTACAGCTCAGGAACTATGACCTTCAGCATGATAACGTCCAAGGCCCTGTTTGGACACAGCCCCCAAATCCTCAAGAGCCGCACGGAAAGTGATTTGAGGTATTTTAGGTAGGAAGGACGTCCTCTTTCCGGGCTCTGTCAGACGTCACTGTTAGTTTCCAAACTGCACATGCACTGGACGCCAGGTGAGGGGGCCGTGGGGAGAAGCGGGGGGGGCTTCTAAAGAGAAGAAACCAGGACCCCAGTTTTGCTGCAGGATGCACAGGCACCACAGCAAGAGCGCGGCAGGTTTCAGACGCGACGGCAGCGCTGAGTGGGACAGGCCGGCAGCGTCTCCCGCGTGGGCGCTGCGGGAGGAAGCTGCTACCGGCTCGTGGGGGGCCCGCAGACCTCCACAGACTGGCTGCAAACCCAAGCGGAGGTTTATTTGCTTCACATAAATGTCCAGCTTAATAGTCAATCTTTGCAATAATCAAAGAGCATGCAAATATTTGTAAGAGGCAAACGAAAAGGCCACAGGCCTCCCTCTGTATTCGAACAAACATTTTACACCCCCCTGTTATGATTTATTTATTTTTTTGTTTGCTTGCTTGGATTTGAATCTCACAGGGGTCGATAGCACCCAGCCCAAGGCAAAAGCTAGGAAAACATACGGTTGTGCTTAAAATACAACTTGTAAGTCACCCACTAAGTGGGAAAGTGTCCAACATGAAATTATTCTGTTTTGTCCTGCATTCCCAAGTGGAGAGGAATTTTTAAATTGAGAAACCCATCGTACATCCACAGTAGCTAGAGGAAAATCACATTTTCAGCTTCTGAAATGAGAAAACTGTTCTTAGCAGAAGTATTCCCTTGCAGAGAGCCATATATTAGTCTAGGAGCCAAGTTTGATACCGAGGATCGTGGTGACTGTGGCCCTTTGTACTGGCTCTGCCCTGAAGTGGGTTCTGTCCTTCTGTGTGTGCGCAGCAAAGGGTGCACGTGCTGGTGATGGTCTCCCTCGGTCTCCTGGGGCCTCCCAAACTGCCACCCCCTTCTGCCTCTTGTCTTTGCACTGAAATGAAACACATATTCCAATAATTAGAAAAATGCATTCTTAAATCATTCATATCTGTATTTTTCATTTTGCACTGCACTGCCAAACTGTGCAGGGCTGGCCCTGTCTTTTGACAAGTGAGAGACACAGAAGCAGCATATAATTTTCCAAAGCCAAAGACCAAAGATCAGAACCTCTCCAGGGCAGATATGACTTACCCAGGAATGAGCAAACTCTGCTGTATCCTGTTGTTCTTTGGTTTGTGCAGAATAAACATTCCAGACTGATACACATCACACACAACAGCGCTCTCCGGCTCAGGGGAGCAGGGATAGTTGTGTGTTTGGTTTGGTCACAGACCTGAAGACCAAAGGCCTCCTTTAGAGATACTGCTGCTCTCCTGAGCAGCAGCAGGAACGAGTTGTGCCCTCCAAAACCAGCGTCCAGGTGTGTTCCCGTCCCCGGGAGGCTCCCTGCGGGCCAGGGCAGGCTGACCGGGCTCCGGCTGCGCTTCCCGCAGGGCGGCAGTGGAAGGACATTCAACTCGCCGGGCTTGGCCCTCGGCCCTGCCTTGGTCATTGGTTTGGGCCGGATCCTGCCCTAGACACGGCCAAATGGGGACACTTTGGAGCAACGGCTGCAGTGGTAATTCTGCCGTGCAACGGGCAGCGTGGTCTGGCTGTTAAAGCTCACACAAATCCTGAGTCTTTCCTTTGTTCTTTGTTATCTCAGAAAGAATTTTAGCCTCCCTTGCAGCTGTTATTTTTATCCAACAATAACAACACTTTGTGGTCTCTGCAAAAAATAAAATCTGCCAAAACGTCCTGGTTAAAAAAAGCTCTGTTCAGTGCAGAAAGTATCGTTTCTCTTGCATTACTGCTTTTAGGTCCAAATACATAGGCTGCGTTTTTGTACTGATTTAGGCAGTTGCATTTCTTATTGCAGGGACGAAAATAGCCCTTAGTCCCCAGTAACTGCTCCACTCCAACTTCCAGTGGGCGAAAATACATTGCAAATATTGTGTGACCAGCGTCTGGTTCCTGCTCTGATTTGAAGGAATATTTCACTCTGCCTGGTTCATTCCTATTGAAACCCGTGAAACCATCTATGGAACTAAATGCCCTTTAGTAACAGTGCGGATATTAACTTGGAGCCTTGTGTGCCAGCGGTGCCTCCGTAATTAGACAGGTAGCAAAACCAAGGCACAGGCTAGGATAACGCCAACAAAACCCCAAACAAATTAGGAAACAAATAAACAGGAAATCCTGCCTTGTGATAACTGCCTGCCCTTATTTTTAAAAGAGCAACAACTAGATATGAATTTGTGAATTAATACAGTCCAGATAAAAGGTGTTTTGTTATTTTAGTCATACAGAAGTTTAATGATGAACTTACTGCTCTTCAAAATACTGCGCTCCAAACTGCCGTCTGTTTAAGTGTTCTACTATCCCAAGGAGCTCAAACCATTGTTAAGAAAACTGGTCACGAAGTGAGGGCAGAAGGGCAGTTTGGACCGAGGTCTGGCCAGTCTGTGAGCCCTGGCTCAAGAAGCGGCGCCGCGTGCAGTGCCGCCCGCCCGGGGGCCTGGGCAGCGCGCTGGGACGGGCGCCGGGCGCAGCGAGCGAGCGTGCCCGGCGCCCCCTGCACCTCTTGCCAGCAGCTCCTGCCGCCCCCTGCGCCCCCCACCAGCAGCTCCTGCCGCCCTCCACACCCCCTGCCAGCAGCGCTGGCAGGGGCAAGGAGGGAAGCCAAGGAGGGAAGCGCGGAGAAGGGAAGGCACTGGCCTCATCCGCCTGCAGGGAGAGCGGACAAGCCCGGGCAAGAAAAGCAAAGCTGAGCCTGAATGCAGCAGGGCACGGCCCAGGATGCTTCGTTATTCCTAAGCATGTGCCTCACATTTCTAAGGATTTCATACATCTAAGGACTTTTTTACACATTTCGTATGTGTTAAATAATTGCATTGGAAACAGATGATGGGTGCTCAAGTTTCCAAAGGCTTTTGGAGCACACAAGCATTGCAGCCCTCTGTTCAAAGGTGCATGAGGCCCCCGTCCATGTCGCTGCGGGGAGGAAGGAGGGCTGTTTTCTGCACGCACAGACAGCAGCAGCCCCGCGTTGAAGGAAGCTGCTGTGTTCGCCACGCTGCTGCCACCCGCTTGCCCGTGCTGACGGTGGCCTTTCATTCTGCCCTGTTTGAGCAAACGGAAGGACACCAGCTTTGCTTCCTACAGCCTAGAAGGGCATTTGTTTAAGGCAGTAGTTCTTAGAACACGGAACATGACATTTTCCACAAGAAACATATGGGCAAAAGCAGAAACAAAAGCAGAAAAATATTTAACAGACAGCAAAGGAGAAGAAAGATATTAAAGAAAGGCCAGTGAAAGCAGTAAAATGTTTTACATTTAAGGTATGACCACTTTGGGGTGGACTTTACTTTCCAATCTTCTAAACCTGCCCTGCGCTGTCACCTGCACCGCGCCGCACTGGGGATGCAGGGGCACGCGCTCAGCTCCAGGAGGAATTCCGACCTCAGGTGGGGCGGGAAGGGGGAGGTCTCGGCGGGAGCAAACGTGAGCGCTGAGAACCCAAGCTCCAGACTGACTCATCATAGAGGCTGGGGGCTCCACATGCTTCTGCAGCAGCTTTCACGCATCCCCACGCGGCTGCACTGGAGGTTTGGCGCCTTATGCGAGTCGGTCCCCTCGGCTGCCTCTCTCCTCTGTGGTGAGGGACGGGCGCTGCACAGGGTGATTTCTCCAGCTCCTTGCCATCCTCAGAGAGCATCACTCTCCCTCTGAATGTCCTCGTCTCCTTCCCTCGACTGCATAAAGAACCCAGGTGACAAAATACCGATTTATGCCTAATCTTTAGATGGCTCAAGTGGAACAAATCCCACAAAAGAAATTTGGACTACAGACTGGTTACAGCCTTAACACCTTGTCTGTTCCAGGGCTTCTGCTGTTCCCCTTCACCTCTAATGAAAGCTGGCAGCAGAGCCACAGGGGTGGCAGTACTGGTGAGAAAGCCGAAGGCAAGGTGCCTCTTTGGCCCCTGGCTCCGGGAAGCTGCAGGTAGCGCGATGCTGGAAACGCCAGTGTTCTCCATAGCCTGCTGGGTGCCCACGCTCCCCCACGCTAGTGCTCGGAGCAGCGAGCTGGTTTTGCCACGCAGCAGGGGAGGGCAGGTCGACAGCTCTGCAGTGAGCCAGAGAAATCGGCGTTCGCCACTAGTGGAGTGTAGGGCAACGGCACAGACACGGCGACTTTGCCAAGGGATTCCTTACAGCGGGGGATGCAGCGCGGACGGCTTCGCTGTGCAGTGACCCCAGGTTAGGTGCAAGAGAAGAGTGATCACACATTTCACCGCCTGAGATTTTTCACTTCACCTTGTTGTAGAAAGAATCACAACACCTACATAAATGGGGCATTCCGTATCAAAAATCATATGCAGCTCTGAGAGAGGGGGCCTTTAGCCTCCCTTCCCTGCGTGGGCAGAGCTACCCTGCAAGCAGGCTCCCAGTGTGGCTCTTCTTGCACATCCCAGCTGTAGTTTCTTCTTGGCTGTGTCTGTTAACCCGGTTTTGCTCCACTGAGGGCAGAGAAACAGTTGCAGGTTTTCGCTGATGCAGAGGAGAGGAGAAGCTGCCGCCCGCGGCCCCAGTCCTCGCGCTGCCCGCTGAGGCCAGCCTCGCCGCAGCCGCGGCTGCTTCCCAGCCGCCAGGAGGCTGCGAGAGGTGGCCGTGGCTGCGGCGCGAGGCCTCCGCGCTGGCACCGCGCGGCAGGCAGGGCTGCACGGCCCTGCTAGCGTGCGGCCTGGCCGGCCTTGCCCACGGCTTTCCCGCGCCTTTTCCCATGCCTTTCCCGTACGGCTCCTGCGCAGCTGGCGGAGCCGCGCGGAGCTCCCTCCGCACCGCAGCCTTGGGCACCCACCCTGCAAATTCCTCTGCAGGAACTGAATGCCACTCTGCCCCGCAACCCAAATCTTCCGTATAAATGCAGGGGGGCCAGAGCAGTGAACACATAAGCACATAAGCAAATGAGGCTTGTGGGAAACAAACCCCAGCCTCTGGTGACCCCAACCTTCCGAGAGGTCACAGTCGGAACAAGAGAGGCTGCTCGGAGAGGTACAAAGAATCCTTCCCATTCCAGAACCAGATCTCTTGCCGATATCTCAGTGCCTCCTCTGAATAATAACGCTGGAGCTTTATTAGTTAATCAATAAGACATGATACAGGGTATGGTTATCGTAGGATAATCACACCCTGGAGCATTTTGAGGCATGAGCCTCGTGCCTCTAATCAGATTGAGGTGAGATTATCTTTTGATAACCACACCCTTGGGGACTGGCTCATTTCTATTATGAGAAAATTTTATGGTTGGGGAAAATGTGCATTTCTGCTGTGGAAAAAATGAAAATGGTAGTTTGGAATTAGCAGCCATTTCTCCCAAGCTGAAAAATTAGATTTCTTTGTATAATGCTCCAATAGAATTCCTCCCTATCCGTGCCATTTTAAGGCAAGTGCATTTCTGAAAAGGTGATGTGCTTGGAAGCCCGTTTTAACCACGCGTGTGTGTACATGTATGTATTTATATGTTTACCCAAGGGGCACACGGAGGAACCGTCCCCAGAGCAGTCTGCGGTGGAGCTGCAGAGCGCGGCCAGCGCCTGCTCCGCTCTCTAGGGCAAGCCAAGGGCGGCAGATCCGCTGCTGCTCGTGGGGCCTCCCGTGCCGCCTGCCCGTCACAGCCTCCCCTGGTTTACGCCTCCCTAGCAGTAAATTGCAATCCTGATAAAACCTTCATCTTCCTTGGAAAAAGAGAGGGCAGCAGAACTTTGCCACAGTGCTCAGCCCTGCCCCAATCCCCCGTCCTTTGCCAGCCTGGGCAAGGAGGACACAGAGGGATGGAACCAGCTCTGAGTCCCTCCTGCCAGGGGAGCCTCCGGCCTGGAGCCGGTTCCACTGCTCACAGTTTTTCTAAACCCTTGGCCTGCGAGTCACAGCTATGGAGGAAGGAAAATGTTTCCAAAGGGGGATTTTCCTTGCTGAAAGCTGGGGCACAAGCACCCTTCCCACCTGCACTTGCTGCTACTCACATTAGCCACAGCCAGTAGTGCAGTGCAAGGGCATGAGGTCTTGTGCTTATTTTACAAAAACCATTGCGACTACCCTAGGCCCTTTTGCTGCTGTGCCCTGGACACACCTGGCTGCTACAGATTTCAACAGCGAGCTACTCCAGTTATTCTAGGATTTCCCTTTACACATTTATGAAAATACAATGCTATTGAAATTGGTGGCATGTGTGGAAACACACACGTAGAATACGCACATGAGTAAACTCCCAGGAGACGTAAGCAGAGTGGTTTGGCCTAATGTTTATAAGTTTATAAAGCAAAACAAAGCGAAGTGAAAAATGCAGAGCTGACACGGGAAAAGCTCTGCATCGGAATCGGGGCCGTTAAAGGTTTCTGTGCGTTACAACAGGGCGCTCTGGGCGCGGGCGGCTCTGCCCCCAGCGCTTCAGGCTTCCTTGCGCTAACCCAGCACAAGGAGGCGCCCAGCAGGACTCGTAACACCTGCAAGACAAAGCTCTGCACCACAGAGTGAGCCACCCGTGTGCAGGGCGGCCTGTCGAGGGGGACGGCTGCTGGGCACAGGTGGCACGAGGGCACTGGGTGCTCTGCACAAGGGCGCCGGCACTTGGGTGCTGCCGGGAGCAGGGCCCGTGCGGCTCAGCCTGGCCCTGCACTGCCGCCCACTCCTGCTCCTGCTCCTGCTCCTGCTCCTGCTCCTGCTCCTGCTCCTGCTCCTGCCCTGGAGAGCACAAGGCTGCCAGGAGCCAAAATGGTTCTGCCTGGTGGTGCCCACAGAGCACCCAGAGTCTGGGTTTAAAGTCCAACACGTCAAGGGGATCTCCTTTAACGTGCAGTTAGGGCTTTGCACTTAGCTCTTGGTGACTGAAGGTCCTGTCTTCCTTTCATTATTATTATGACATGAATCTGATTTTGAAGAGTATTTTTAGTTCCCTATTGACTCTAATACCAGAAAATTTGAAATTAGCCTGGATTTACTTGCCAGCTTTGCTTAATTCACTTGGCAAATCCTGCAACAACTCTTTTTAAGAAGAATTATGTAAGGAGCTCTTGCCTTACTTGTTTTGCTATTTTAAACCTATATGATTCCTACATAATTTGGGGATTAACAACTATTAATTAGCCCAGAGAGATCCACATTAACACTGAGCAGCTTCTACACAACCCAGTGGGGGTTTAAAAGAAAACAAGAAACAAGGGGTCATCTCACGCAACAGGACGGTTTCAGAAGCGTTTCCTAAACTGCTTCCAGACTCTTCTTAATACAAAAGGGGCCAGACACGAGGGCTGCGTTGGCTGCTTCATCGTGTCTTGATAAGTGTATGCTATAGGCACCAGAGGTGTGTAATGACCACGGGGAAGAGGGAGCCCGTTCCTAGTGCTGACAGGTGTCCTTCGATGGCGTGTCAACATGAAAATTGGACCTCCGACAACATTTTAAGTGTCATTAAAGCTGATCTCCAGTGCAATCGTGGGGACTCTCTAGGGAAATCACGCAATTGCTTCTCTGGGAAGCCGCCTACCTCCAAGAGAACAGCGCAGAAGGGCAAAGGAGGAGAGAAAACAAAATATCAATTAATTGTATGGGCAAAACACCCAGCTCGCAGGGACTGAGAAGGTTTTGCAAATTTAGATGATCTGCATCAGCAATACATGCCAAAGCAGGCTCGCTCCATGGTGTCCCCACTACAGTCTGATCGGGCTTCACACCGTTGCAATCTGATACATAGATTAAAAGTGCATGAGAGAGAAATAAAGCCTGTTGTTGTAAACATCGCAGGGCATTTATCAGGGCAGTCATTTCCTGAAGGATCAGACTGGTGATTTCGATTTGGGCTTTTTTGTTGCAATAAGAGCCTGGATACGTATTTTAATAGTAGCCTGGTAACATACTTTAAGCCAGTAAAATGCAGGATACCTTTCCTCAGGTGGACACGGAACCGGTAACACGAGAAATGCAGAGGAAGGAAGGGTGACGGCTCCCCGGGTCGGCTCTCCTGGCGGGTGTCCCTAGGACGGTCATGGCCACAAGCACTGCTGCGACTGCCCAGCAAGTCACTAACACATTCGTTGCTCTGCATTGCAGTTTATCATGTATTTCCCACAAAACAAAAACGCGTAGAGTTAAACCTGTGAGGAACTACAACTCTCGGGAGAATTAGATGGGCTGCCAGCTCAACTGTCATCAGAGCAACTGATTTTCTCTCCATCGCAGCTGATCTGCATGACAGCCAGCCTGGGCTGTGTCAGAGACAGAGGCTGCTGCCTGGCGGTGGGAGCCCCCAGAGCGAGGGATGAGGGGCTGGTTCTGACCCACAGATTCACAAATACGAGTGAACCCCCAGTCCTGAGCAGCACCGGGGAGGATCTGAGGCGGCAGGTGTCAGCTACATCAGACCCGCGAGCACCACACATGCTTTCAGTTAAAAACAGAATCTGGGAGTGTGTGATGTTATTCCGTAATTCCACCACACATACACACAGTTTGTCCCTGGCACCTCGTTTTGAACCCAAGCCCCCATCCCCCAGACCTTCCAAAGCTCTTTTTGGATCACCTAACAAGGGCCTATCAGCATATTAGTAGAAGTGGCACTGCAATACGTGAAATGTCATTCCAAAAACTTGCCACCCGAGGTTGGTTATCGTGCACTCCAGCTGATAATGAATCAGTTATTTTTAACAGAACCCTATAATGTCACACATCATACCTAGGAATTGGCAGGAAAGGCAAACATTTCCTTTTAGATATTTCTTCCCATTCTTCTCTTTGAAGCACTGCGGGTAGAAAGGCAGACAGCAAATCATGTCCTGTGTGAGTGGTGTCCAGGTTTACTCCTCACTGCATCAGCTCAGTGGACTGCCTGTTTTTCTTTATTTTTTTTTCCCTTGGGAAAGCAAATCAGAAATGGTGAATGTCTTTGAAGCAAGATTCTAACGCAGTGCAGTAAGGGGTTATATAAGCCAGGCGGGCTGTAAAAGTCAATGAGAGGCCTTGTACACCAAGACCTACATACATAAACGTTGCTAAAGAGATTTGGGGTAGAACAGTTTGGTCTAGAAAATACCCTGGGCTCTACTCTCGCCTGCGGTCCTAGGCAGCCCTAGCAGAGGATCTAAGCAGGCAGAGCCAGATCTCAGCCTGCCTGAGTCCCTCGCGCCCATGGCTGGAGCAGGCACCGCAGCGCGTGGGCTCTCCTCAGGCTTGGGTGCTCGCCCTGCTTAGGTGGCCTCCCTCCTGCTTTGCCAGCTCACCTCCCTCTTGCTGTGTCTGGGGGTGGATACGTCACATCCACAAACCCAGCAGCCCTGCTCCACTGGAATCAGAGGATACACCAAGGCCATGCACAGGGAACCAATCACACTGTAAATGAGAGCAAGGGCTTGGGAATTGCAGAGGCAGATGTCGTATCCATGAGCCTTGAGGTACCCTCGGTATCCCAGTGAAGCCACGTGTTGCTCCAAGGACAACGTGACACTCCGGCTCCGCAGCACAGCACAGCACAGCACAGAAGTGAAGAGCTCAGCGATGTGTCTGCTGAGGGGTGTAAGAGGAAAGGCTCCCAGAAGAAGTGAATTTTAAAGGTGTATTTAATGGTGATGAGGAAGAGCACATGGGACACTCCGAGGAGAGCAGGAGTCTGGGAGGTGGTAGCTGCATCCTCCCCGTGTCTGCCCATCTGTGCCTAAACAGAGTCCAGGGCAAATGGCAAGGAAGAATACAGGTGCTTGGGAACACATGAAGGATAAAGGCCTGGAGATTTATGATAGGCCCCATCACCGCTGCGCTGGCTGCAGCTCCCACTGAGCAGCCGCTGTCACTGCACCGGGGCCGCGGGGCCACGACTGCCCTCGGCACAGCGGGGGAACGGAGGTGGGGGCCAAACCCGACACTGTGCTTAGAGTGAGCCTGTGCTGAGCGGTGCCAGCGGGTTCTTCCTGCCCTACAGCGCGGACCAGAATCCACCCGGACAGGGGCACGGGAAGCATCGATCAAGCGACGTTTATCAGCAACTAACGCTGAGAATACAACATGAAATTAGCTTTGAGCTTATTCTCCATGAGCAGATAGTCCCTAATTACACAACAGCAAGGTTATGTTAATTTTGCTTCTTAATACATTCCCTATTTTATAATCAGATTTATTAATTGAAACACAAACTACGACAATCAATAAAGCAACTGCTATGTGATTATATTCCCCTAACTTTCCATAGCCTGGTAATATGGATATATTCTTCACTCTTAGAAGGTACTAATTCATGTTTTATATATAACTTACGATACCTGGCTATTACTAAAGTTAGATACCTAGATATTTTTTTCTGAAGATTGGTAATGTGATGCAGAGCATCACTCGGGCCGTCTCAAAGGAATTATGGCAGTTGTCTCCATACGAAGCATGATGCATCCTGTAAGAATAACCTTCCTCACCTGAAGGTGGCCTGCAACAAGGTGACCGGCTCTGAAACGATTCCTCATCCAAAATAAAGCGGAGAAATTAAATGAATCCAGAGGGAGAATTGCTGGCATGGAAGAACCAGCTTCTGTAGGCAAGGAAGGTGCTCAGAAGCAGGGCATGAGAATGCTGTGAAACATTAGCCTATAAATAGCAGTGCAGCATGTTATAAAATAAACATGGGGAAAATAGGCAAAAAAAAAAAGTAGGTGGGTTTCTTTGTGTGCTCACTGCTGGATTCACAATTATATTTTCGTGCATAGAAATTACTGTATAAACAGGATAGACACTGTCAGGGAGTGCTTCATGCTAAATACGACTTAAAAAAATATATATATATATCAAAGGCAAAATGCTAAACTTCTCTAAAAATAGATAGGAACAAAATCTTGCAACCCTTGTGTTAGCAACTGGGTTGTTCACAGCAGCAGCAGCAGCAGCAGCAGCAGCAGCACAAGGAAACCTGCTCGGTGCCTGGCGCAGGGGCACGAGGCGAGGCCACGCGCTCCCACACCCCCGCGGCTGCCTTCGGGCCACCTGCTCTTGGAACTCCCGAGCCACCCACCTAACACTGGGCGACGCCATCCCTGGGCAACACGGCTGAGCTCCGCCTGAGCTCTGGTCAGAGTCATTACTAACAAGGCTTCATTTGATGAAGGAGAGAACGTCTGTTTGCACTGTTTTATTTTCTTTAAAATGCTGAAGCATTACATTTGTGCCCACAGGAAGACATCAGTATCCATCAATGCACCGAAATATGTCCATTAATACCAAATATATCCATTACTACACTCAAATCAGGTTGGGTTCCAACCTGAGGTGCACTATGCCCATTTATCTTGCCCAGGACCTACTGAAATGAAGTCCCTGCAGTGACTTCCAGGGCCGCTGACTCACGTGGTTAGTCATCATGGCGCGATTTTAAAGCTACATGTAGATGGTTCGTTTCTTCTTAGAAAAACATGTGCCCATATGCTAATCACTAAGGACAAGTTATCTTTATACATCTTTATTTCTGCTCAGCTGAAAATAGCACTCAGTAAGCTTTTTTTTTTTTTTTTTAAGCAATCATTTCCCATGCTCAAAAATAGCTAAAATCAAAAAGGTTTTACACAGGTAAAGAAAGACAAAAGACCTGTCAGCTTTTCTACGCCTGCCTCTTCTTGCATCCACGTTAGGTAAGAGGACTGCAATCACGTTCAACAGACACAGTGATGAGCTAGCTTTAGTCCAGGACAGGACAACAGAGAGAAAAGCAGGTTTCTCTTTTCCTTGTCCACAGCCTCAGCATCTGGCCCACGAGGGCAACGTGGGGGTTCAAATAGGGCCGAGGCGGTGGGGGTCCCTGCCAAGGCCCAGCTACTCCGCGTGTCCCTTTCCCCGCGGGACGGCCCATCCACTCACCCACGCAGGCGCCAAACGCAGCAAAACCGAGCCGAATTACTTCCCAAGTCCCAGGGAGGCGTGTGGGTTTGTTATATAAGGAACATAGCCACCAGCAACAGGAGTTACTTATAGAACCATCCCCCAGGCTCCCTGCGGGGTATTCTGCGGCGAGGACTCGAGCACCCGCAGCAGCCCTTGCCCACATTGGTGCGTGTACCGCGGCAGGGCCCTGCACGTGCACCGGGCCCGCGTGCCTGCAGCCCCGCACGGAGCTGGAGCAGCCACCACGGCAGCAGCCCGGCCACAAGGCGGCAGCGCCACAGGCACTCGGCACCCTGATGCCCTTCATGCCCATGTGCAGAGGGTACAGGGTACAAATGAACTCCATCTTCCTTATAGTCTTCTTCCCATTTGCTGTGGGTCAAAGGCAGAACCCCAAATCTGACTCTTTCCAAACAAATCGGGAGTTCAGACTCAACAAAGTATTTACTGCTTACGAGAGGCGCTAGGCTCTGGAAGGTGATTCCCGCTGTGGTCCATGAGACCTGGATTTAGAAGCATGCCAGGCATGCTGCTGAGTCCCTCTTACCTTGGCCCTCTTACCAGGCATTCAGGAGTGAGGGGCTGGCACCCTGCACAGCTCCCGTGCAGGGTTCGCGGCTCCCGGCCTGTGGGAGAACATGCGCTACTCAGAGTGGCAAGCGGGGCAGCCCGGAGCGGCGCGCAGAGCCCCGCGGGCTCTGGCAGCCAGTGCGGTGGGGTGCACGGAGCTGCGGCCGCTGTGCGGCTCTGCGCCCTGCACTGCAAAGCCCCTCCAGGAGCCACGCGGCAAAGGCCAGTCCCGAAGAGCCGCACGGGCCAATACTCACACCTGCAGGACGCAGCTCGGGGTGCAGGGCTGCGCCGCTGCGTCCTGCCGGCTTCCAGGAACACGGCGGCGGCTGCCAGGACGCTGTGCTGCCCTTTACTTTTTATGAGGGAAAGTAAAACACAATGGTTGAAGAAATTTTGTTCAATAACATTCTAAAACATCACAAAGCATGACTGAAAAAGATTCATATAAATAAAGCTGAAACAATACAGAATTGGTCTGAAATCGGAAGAGGTCTGAGCTCTTCCTACTTTCAGGAGCCTGTGAAGTTATTTAATGCATTGTATTTCTGCTCTAATTGTTACCCCAGCAAGAAATAAATAATTATATACAAATCTTCCTCCAACCCAGAACAGAACAAGAAAAGCCTTTAACATTAGGGTGGTAATAATAACTACAAAGAAAGGCAGATCAACGTTATGGCTCCTTTACGTCACTCAGGCAGAATAGGAGGACCTTAAAGGAGGAATAAATATAGATACAATTAGGCCTATCTTAAAGAAGCACCAGTTTAACTGAGAACTGCATTTATAGAATTAAGTTCTCTCTTATTTTGCCATGTTCTGCACAGATGTTAAATCTAAGCCCCTTATAGTTCACATAATTCTAACAGACTTTAGAACACCAATGATAGACATTACTGTTACTGCTTCTTTGTATCGCATGATCAGATGATATGTATGCCCCAATACAGTAAGATAGAACACTACTGTATGTGTTTATATACATATGTGTGTATGTATCTATACTTATACATATATTTATCTGCATGGCTTATTACAGAGAGCAGTGCAGTCCACTTTTGAATGCATCACATTATATTTTGGCATCTAATGCTTCAGGATTATTATTATGCCATGAACTTGCAGAGAATAAAAGTGAAAGATGATTCACACACAAAAGTCTCTGAAAATCAATAATGTGAAATTTGCTCCCTCACGCCTTATTAAGACATGACCCTTTGCGCTACACGAGCACCCGTTACCATCCAGAGCTCTCAGCACAGCGCTGCCCATTTTCGGAGAGGCAGAAAATCTCCTCGCTAACTGAAAGCCAGGCAAGTTCCTGCATTTAAAACCGAATATAGGAACAAACCACAACCAAGATGAAAGCACAACCTACCCACAAGAAAACAGTTCGCAGGCAGTGAAAACTTGGCTGCAATCTGATGCAGCAGATCACGGGCAAAATCTCATGTTCTTTCCCACATTTACTGACTGCATTAGGGAACTGGACGATGTTTGCAGGATCTAAAAGACAATCCCAAATTATGCTAAATGAGCAGCAACCTGATGCTGTTTCCTGAAATCTTTACTGATACATGACACTGTGTTGAATATATTTTAAATGCATTCTCAATTGCGGATGAAAGATGCTAAATGGCAGCATAAGTGACAAGAATGTGGCACAATGGGTCACTTTATTTTGATGGCTCAGCTTTATTTATAATGGAGACCCTTTGAGGGGAACTTTCATACAGCCTAGAATTGACAGAAGTTACAGCCTTGATAAAGGGTGTTTGCTGAGAAAAGACTGGAACGAGGGCTGAAGCTCCCTGGAAAACTGACCTGCTTGGGCGGTTTCTCAGCACCTCTCACAGAGGATGGACACAATGCAAATACAGAAGTTACCTTTGCAAACTGTCCAGACATCCCATTACTGACCTCTCTCCAAAGGGCAAGTAGCCAGTAAGGCCCCAACTTCTGCACATGGCAGCAAGGTGAAGATATTCAGCATACGTAGTTTTTTTCCAGCTGAAATTTATGACAGTGTTTGTAAATTAATATAAGCATTTTCTATGAAAGAAGCCACAAACCTACTTTAATCTTCAGTTGTCAGCCCAGTCTTCAGTTACACTAAGGGTATTTTACACTGCTCTCCCACTGACAGGTAGGTTAATGAGAGCAAAGAGTATCTGCAAGTATCTGCTCCCAGTCACTCAGAGCCAGCCCTAAGGGATCCAGTCCCCGATAAAGGGATCTGGATGCAGCCGCCTGGCAGCTTCGGAGGCAAACACTTCTCTTCCTTGCTTTACCCGTCTTTGGAATGTGTATCTATGTTTTAATTTCTTAACTCTCTGAGGAAGGGCAATATCCTAAAGTGCTTCCAACGAGCAGATCCAGCACAATCATCTCTCAAGCATTGAAAAATCCTCTGCCCTCCCGATTCTCCAGTGGGGTAAAATCAAGAAGCAGCCGTGGCTAAAAGGCCAAACCATTCTGTGTCTTACTCTCATGGATCTAAGCAATGATTTTGAGGATATAAAACTTGCATCGTGCTTCCCGCTGCTGTTTCTGTGAGTGTGATCATCCTTGCAGCAAAACCGCAGGGAAATTCAGTGTCAGCAGCACAGGGGCAGAGCTGGGTCGGGGCTCACGAGCATCTTGCATGCAGCAAGGGAGGCCGCGCACTGGCTCTTCCCATTGGCACAGCGGGCAGGGAAGTCCGGTCCCGGCAGCTTACCAGGAACACAGCAATTCCCATCTCTCTGCCCACTGCTCTGACACAGAGAGGGCAGAATTGCCAGTGGAAATGTTTGACCATTTGAATAAACACAAGCACAGAGGATTTAAACTTTGGGGCTGAGCATAAACATACTTGTTTGTCTCAAGGTGTTTGAAGGATGAAAAAGGGGGCCCCCACCCCTGCCTCAGAAAGGACTGTGACTAATGGGAAAAATGGTTTTGAATGAGAGTAGGTAAAAGGCTGCCCTCCCTGCTGCCCTGGTTCTTCTGAGGAATGGAAAGCTTTCCCTGCAGAAAGGACAGTGCTGGGATTTCCCCTCTAAGGGGGAAGATGCCTGATGGAAGAGGAAGGAAAAGGTTTCCCTTTTCAACAGTACAGTTGAGGAAATAAGCAAACATAAAATTCACAGACTGCTTCAAAAGCAATAGTGATAAAATTACATCTTCTAATCTGAAATAAAACTATTTGAGGAAAAAAAAGGCTCTCGTGCCACCATGAATTCACCTCTCTGCTGCTGAAATCACTGGATTTGATTTCACAGCAAAGGCGCTGAATATCAACTACCCACTGTGACCACCTACTCCGGCTCCTGTTTAAACCTGGCCACACGATTTCTTGGAACATGCATTTCTGGAATCGCTCCTTCCCCAGAGAAGAGGCCTTCTGAGGTACCCAAACCTGCCTGATCCTTCCATAAGGCGGTGCATGCACGTATTAGGCCATGAACAAGACTCTTCCCCAGATGCATATCATAAATATTTACTAAATACTTCAACCATTCCTGGACCAATTCTTTTATTAGAATAGAACATAATCAAAAGCCATCGTTATCTTTAACTCTTTTAACTCTGCTGGCCTTAACCTCTTCCTCTTGTGTTTCTTTTGCCACTTTCCTGCAATTCCTACAATATAACACAAATTCTCTTTTTTCTTTTTTTTTCTTCACATGTGTTATTTCTGAAATAGAAATATTTTTTTCTCTGATTTTTATTTTTTTTTTTTAGATTGTGTCACCTGCTTTTTCATTTCTCAATTTTTTGGCTTCTGGCGCATCTAGCAAAATGTTGCAGCAGAACGTTCTTCGAAAGTTTCAGACAGTCATTCACACTTTTCCTGTTTTTTTTTTTTCAATTTAGCTACTAAGAATTTTAATGGAAAGTAGGAGATCAAAAGCAGAGATTCGATAGTTTTTGAAATAGCTTAGAGACAGAGTTGCCTCCAATAGCTGACAACCAGCCTAGCTCCCTCAGAAGAGACTTTCCAGGCTTAATTTCTAAAACTGGGGACTTTAGACTATCAGGTGGTAAGAATGTATTTTAGGCATCCTCACCTGGCCATAGTCGATGGGGATTAAGAAGTTGCTTCCCCTGAAGATCTGTCAGTGCATACACTGCATATGTGTATGCAGCATGTAGCCCAGTTCTGTTAAAGTGATTTAGTCTTCTTAAACACAGTTCTTCCTGAACATTTTATACATGTTATTAACCAGTTAATTCTGACAGACACAAACCTAAAAATTAAGTAATCACAATGACACAGTTCTTTTTATTCAACAACTTCAAAATATTTCAGAAAGAAAGCAGATACCATCGCCTATGTGTGCATGAGGTCACAGAACTGGCTGACCTAAGGAGAAGTCCTAAGGAGCTGTTGTTGGGTCTGGCTCCCCTGCACTTCACTTTGGCATTTAAGGGAGGTGTTTAAATCTGGAGCATTATCCGTGATCCTCAGAGCCCTCTATGGTCTGTGAAAGGCAACAGGCAGCTCCAGAGGGTGATTCCCTGAGTCACTGCTTGGCTACTTTTAACCTGGCAACACCAGATGCGGAATATCCTGTAATGCTACTAAAACAGCATCGCTGAAGTATCAGAGTAAACCGCCCCGATGATCTAGATCTGCTCTTCTGCCAACATCTTCAAGCCACAAACGCGGCAGGGACCTGTAGCCCTGGGATTTTGACATTTGCCTAAATGCCACAAAACACACATAAGGAGACAACGTTTCCTTGGCTGAACGCTAAGCCCAGGCTTTGATTTAAACGCCTAGGTAGGAAGGCGCAGCCCGCAGTACAACCCGCGCGCGGCACCGAGCACAGGGGCAGGCGAGGGCACCTCAGGGGAGCCACATTCCCCGCCGCTGACCCTCTCCTTCCGCAAGGCGCTTCCCAAGCGCCTTCCCGCTGTCCCTGGAAGAACGTCAATACTCCCGAGCCGCGCGGCAGGCCCGGAGCCCGCCGCGAGGAGCGGGATTCCCGGGCCGCGCGCACCGTGACGCGGCGGAAGGAAAGCAGGGAGGGAGGGAGGGACGGATGCGAGGAAAGGGAGGGAAGGAGCGCGCCGGGCCCGCGCTCTGCTGCCGCGGAGGACGGCGCGCCTGGGCGGAGCGGCCGCCGCCTTCCTGTTTCCGGCGGCGCTGGCGGCGCCCTGGAGGCGGCGGGGCGGTCCCGGGGAGGCCGAGAGGAAGAGGAGGGCAGGGGGGGCGGCCCGGCTGCGCCCCGCGCTCGGTACCTGTGCTGGGCCCGCGAGGAGGATGCCCGAGGCGGCGCGCGCTGCCGCCGCAGGTGGGGGCCGCGCGGCCGTTGGCGCGGGCGGGGCGGCCGTTAACGGTCGCCGCGCGGCGGGGGGGGGGGCGCCCGTGTGACGCTGCCTTCTGGTCCAAAACAGCTTCCCTTTCATAACGAGCAGTGATGATTTACCTTAAAATGGGATCTGCTCTGTGCACGTGCTCTGACTTTCTGACCCCTCCGAATTATTTTGCTTACAGGAAACCTTGCAGGGTTTCCCCAGTAAAGAGCCAAGATGTTGGATATCAAGGCGTGGGCTCAGTACGTGGTGGAGTGGGCGGCAAAGGACCCCTACGGCTTCCTCACCACGGTGATCTTGGCCCTCACGCCGCTGTTCGTCATCAGCGCCGCCCTGTCCTGGAAGCTCGCGAAGATGATTGAGGCCAAGGAGCGAGAGCAGAAGAAGAAACAGAAGCGCCAGGAAAATATTGCAAAAGCCAAACGAACAAAGAAGGATTAAAAGGGCAAAAATGCCTTCCTTGTGCGAAGAACCAACTTTTTTTTTTTTCCCCCAGTGAAGCACTGCTGTACAATACCTTTTCTGTTATAACCTTCCTTTGATACTTGATCCTGTGATTTCTTGAAGTATGAAATTTTAACTCCAGCTGTTATTTCTGCTGAAATGATTTGTGTTGAAATGACACTTGATACCACCCTTTTTACTACTGCTCTAATGCAGCTTGGTTTTTCTAGATTTGCATGTTAAATACAAAACTTTAACTGCTGGTGGGGGGAGGATTTAGAGGTAGATATTTTTTCATTAACTGAGCAATGATTTAATAATTATCCTAAATGTGTCAATTAAATTATGGGGAAGATGTGAACTGACTCCTTCATGCTGTGATCTCTGGTCCCTAGCAAAGCAAGCCACCCTGTTTCCACTGCTGCACCAACTTTCCATAGCACTTAGCCTTTGTGGTGCTTAAAGATGGTTGTAGCTCATGATAAACTGGATTTCAGAAAGGCACGTTTTGGCCTACCTGTGGCAGAGTTGAACAGAGAAAACAGGTTTGGAGCTTTATAGTTTTTACTGATTTCCTTTAAGGATGGTCCCGGATGAAGAGCTATTCACACAGGTTTGGTAATGCTGAGTTGCACAGAGGCTGGTGTAGCTTATTTCCTGGTGAGGCTTGTCTGCACCAAGAAACTCCTTTTTCCTTGGTTCCTGAGCTACTCACCATCGCCAGAGTTTTTTCAGTTTCAAGCCCAACTCCAGGAAGCGGGTGGGTGGAGGGTAGTTGGCTGGTTGTTATTTCTGACCGTTTAAAAGGTCCCAGGCTGCTCCTGTTCTACAAAATAACTTTCGTTTGTTTGTTTTGAGCTTTGCCTGATTATCACCTGAGCACTGTAGCTATAACCGGTTTCTGCCTTCAGAAACTTTTTGTGTCTAAAAGCACAGCCATAAATGGGGCCGGACACAAGGCCTCACCTCACTTAGTATCCTTGTTTCAGTGGCCTATAGCACATGGATGCAGGATACACATCTGTGATAATTCCTCCTCCTTTCCAACCTTCTAGCTACTTGGGAGGTAGGACCTTCTGAGTTCAGGGTTTGTGGTGGGGGTCTCACAGCCTCTGGAACTCTGCTGCTTTCAAGGTTGCAAAAAGCTGGTATTCTGAAAAAATCCAAATTTGGTTAGGTTATAAATAAACCTTTTAACCTTAATTGAAATTAACCTTAATTTAAATTCATTCAAACAGAAATGATTAGCTTTTCAAAGCTTAATTTTTAGACTAAAGAGGCAGTCATTAGGTTATTAGATTCAATATGTGTCTGAACAGCAGCATAGCTATGATTCCGGGTATCTCTCCCTTCAGTCATTGTCTGGGTTTTTTCTTTGCTTTTTAGATAAGTCAGAGATATTGTTCAAGTGGATCTGGAGAGGTGATTGATAATAGCAGGATTAAAAGGAGCTTCACAGAAATAGAAAATACATGTAGAATATTCATATGCAGACACTAACTTTTGACCCTCTTTCCATTTTGTTGATCAAAGCAAGCACTGTTAGAATGTAATGTTTACAAATTTTATGGTTTCCAAAATTAATACTCTTCTTCGGTGTTTTTCTTTGGATGTTGCTGCCTTTGATATCTACATGGATTAGAACACAGAAGGGAACAGATTACACTGCATAAATAAATTTGGTACTTTTTCAGAAATGTGTGCTTTATTTTGATTTTAAAATCTCAAGCGTACTTGCTACGAAAATAATCTGTGTATATGTAAGCTACAGCCATATATATTATATATACATATGTATATATATAATAAAATCCAGTGAAGTCCCAGCATACACTCAGAAATAATAATAATTGAAAAAAAAAAAAAACCCAGTCCTTAGGCGAAGAGTGAGACTTCAGCTGCTTTGGTAGGTGGCAGAGAAAGGAAAAGAGCAAGCTACCGCTGCTCCTTCTGGCTACAACTGGCAGGCTCTTCAGCCAGAACAACACCCTTGCTATTTCCCTTAGCTGTAGTAAGTGCTTCTAAACCTTACTATAGTACTTAACTGGTTGCATTTTCTGCTTACTCTTGTTGACTCATTCATTAATGTAAGTTAATAACTATATGCCTAAAATTACCGATAAGCATAGTCACTGTAGTGTTATTTTCTGTTAGGGAGATCAACTAGACATATTGGTGCCATGGAGGGAATTAACAGGATTTCTAAGGAACCATATTGACCAAAAGCCTAGGTTTGAGAACTAAGATCATTTTTAAGCATGCTAATTAACTAAAGCTCATTATATCTAAATTGTCTCAAAAAAGTAAAAAATAATTTTACAAAAGCTATTCATTCATTTAACTGGAAAGCCTCTTAGCTAAAGTGATATAATAAACAATCAAAGAACAGCAACTGTTTATGAACAAACTCATCCCTAGTATATCCTCTCTTTCACTAAATCCCAACATACTTTTAAAAAGCGGTTTGTCATAATTAAGCATATCTTAACAATTCTCCAAAAATAAACATAGCTTTAACATTACTTTATTGCACACACAGGATGTACTTAGAGTGACTGCATTCTCTATTAAAGTATTTAGCCACTGGCAATACCTGTACATTACTTGAATAAATTCTTTATTTCTTTGGACTGCTCCTGCTGCCTGGCGGCATCCAGGAACCCGGCTGAAAAGTATTTGCGGTGCTCGTGGGATCCTGGGAAGGCTCCTGCTTTCCGTAGTAGGGGGCTGACGCGTGGCCCTTCACGTGGGTACGAGCCGGTTCTGCTACTGCTCCCTCCTTGTACTCCGTGGCCTGAAGGAGCTTGTCCTTTTCAGCTGCGTCTTTGATTTTCTCTTTCATTTCTTCTCTATAGCTTTCATTCCTAAGAATCTCCTAATAAAAGAAGCACAGTAGAAAAAAATAATTAGATAAAACACAAATAAATATAGTATACGATATTGGAATAAAACACGCGAGCAGTCCTTGTTTCTCTTGTTTTACACTCCATGATTTAGGGTAAGGAGGTAAAATAAAAATGATTAACTATTAAACTGCAAAATTAACTGTTTTTGTACAACTTCAGTTTCAGCCCCTGTTTAAAATGGTCTCAGTGTCCTGCTCAGACTATCAGAACAAAACTGCACTGTGGTGCCCAAGTTTCACTGTTCTGTTGCATCTAAAGGGAAAAATGATTAAATACATTGTTGAATGTCAGTGCAAAAACGCATTAAAATACAGGTTACATTTCACATTGTTTTCTGTGTAGAATTTCCTGCTATTTATCCCTCTCACTAACTCCACCTCTGAGTTAGGTATCTGTGACCGGAGCCGAGTTATGGGCACTATTGGTGAGCAACCCTGACTCTCTGATGGTACTAATAGTTGGAGAGAAAATAAAATAATAAAAAACAGCCAGCAAAGGGGGTATAAAACCCTCCAAGGGGAAGGAATCCAAAGAGCAGAACAACAGGGTTGCAGAGGAGAAGGCGCTGGGTGAGGGCCGGCGTGCTCCGAGGAGCGAGCGCGGCCGACGCATCCTCGCCCGGCGGCCGCCTGCCCTGCAGCCTCTGCTCTCCACTCACAGCGGCTTCTACAAACCACCGACAGGTTTTAACGACCCGCGGCTTCGGAATGTGGTTGGGTGCAGGCTGAAGCTGGCCATTCACCTAGATAGGTGACCACCAGTGAACTGCGAGGGGCTGCTTCCACAGTGAAATATCAATGCTATGAGCTGAGGCAAGCGGGACCAAGACTTGTACACTGGAACTGCAGAAAGATAGCAACTAGCAAATGCTGCTAGAGTACAGAATTCCTAAAGTAAATGTAAACAAAAGGAAAAGAGAAAAATGGCAAAAAAATACTGAGGTTTGTCCTTCATCTGTGATCATGTTCCTAGAGGAAGCATGATCTGCAGACACAGCTCACAAAATATCTCTACGCTTTTGGTAGGGCAGATGGGGAAGATTATTAGAAAGAAAAGAAAGCTGGGATGAATTTCCATCATACTGTGAACCCAAATACAACGTAGCTGCAAATGGCCCCATGTTGTGAGAGAGCTGCTGACGGCCACGTTTAGAGTCGTGATACGCAAGACGAAAAGGCTGGACATCTTTTTCCAGTTACAAGTATATGCTAGAGACAGGGAAAAATCAGGCCAGTACTCCTCTCTGAGCAGGAAACCATGGAATTATTTTAGGAATGGTATTAAAATAAACGTAATATGAGTTGAAGTTACAAACATACACAACATTTAAGAGCGTAGAAAAATATTTCAAGAGAAGTTCATCACAGAGCTATCATGAAAATTAACATCTTTTTTTTTGTTTATAATTGTCTCTATATCTAAATTTACAATTTTATACTAATAAAAACACAAGTAGCAGATAAACACATTTTCAATAAAAAGGTGGCAGGGGGAGGGATTTTCTCCTACGCAATTAAGATGTTGTGACATGTCCCAGGGTCTAATTTTAAGCAGTCAGAATAATGTAAATTCATTATTACTTCTTTCAATTTTGTCCTCGTTTACCAGGTACCTGTATAAAACTATTATAAACTTACTGATTTCAAGGTAATTACTCTGACAGTGCTTGTAATAGCCCACTCTCAAGGAACAAGGACATACACCCTTGTGATATCTGAAGAGTCTGAAGCATCAAATGATTTATTAAACACACGTAATTCATTTACTGTGAACAGCTACTTACTAATTTCAAAGCTTTTGCAGGGACTGCATTAGCACTGCTACCTGCCTTACCTTATACAGTCAGATAACAGATGCAACTAAATTCCAAATGCTTTAAAAGTCCATGTTATATTCGGATGAGTAATTGTCATCTGGTTTTCAGAATCAGCTAAGACTATTTAATGAGCTTTCACTGACCAAAGCATAGTTCTGATCTAGTAAAATAAACATTTTGATCTTGGAAAAAATGTAAGAAGAGATTATCGTCAGTCTGCAAAGATTACAAAGGTGACTTGTTCAGAACCTATACGATCACATCAGGACAAAAAGGGCAAGTGAAGGAGACTCTGTGCACCCAATTCAGGCATAAAATTCACATTATTAACATGTATACTGAAGTAAGGGCTTGTGTTTGTACTTTAAGACAAATATGAAACAGGAATCTTGTACTTGACAGTACAAAAACTGGGTTAAATATATAAAAGTTTTCTTAACATTTTGTCCTTTGATACTGATGAGTTTGTACTGTGCAAGCATCTCATGGGACTCGGAGTTCTTTTTTTTTGTTTTTGTTTTGATGTCACCAGCAAATAGTTCGCTTAATTCTAGAGACTCCCTACGAAAACTATTTTTTCATCACTGATTGCATTTCTAAATACTACCACTTCAATTACCATGACCACTGCAGTTTTAGCAGTTACCAGACTGAGGGTTTCCCGCCATCAGAGGAAAAATGAATGCAATTCCAGATTTCCACAGCGTAATGAATCACCATGCGAAACATCATCACACTATCGCACACATATTACAGGATAAACGATCTTTAAAAGGGGCTGCAAGCCTACAGGACCTCTAAAGCCCCTCTTTCCCCGCAGGCCCTGCGCCGTGAGGGCCGCCTCAGTGCCGCGCCAGCGCGTGCTGCACCGCAGCCAATACTGCCCCTTTGCCACTGCTTCCTTCCCTCCTCCTCCACCAGGAGCTGGTGTGTTTTATAAAAGGGCTACCTTAATTTGCAGCTGCCCAAGGAAACACCATGAGGCTTTTTAAGGAAATATGTGAATGTGAATGTGTAATGGGCTCTGACCTTTAGCGGGAATACATCTACTAACCACACGTATTACATCTACCAGATAACTAGCGGTCACAGCGCTTGCTTTAGCCTTCCAACACCTACAGTGCTCTCTTTACAAATAAACGATATCAGTTCCTTGACCTTACAATTCAGGAGGCCACACGACAGCCCAAGAATATCAGAAATGCTCTTTCTCATTTGAATTAAAACAGAAACCTAAGGATTAGAATTATTCTGCAAAAATAAAAAACAAAGCATGCCAGAAGACAACCAGCCACCTCTTAGACCTATTGAAACCCCAACTTTTAGATGATCGCCTTAAGTCCCAACATTTGGGACAAGGCAGACGCAGTGAGGCCAGGTCTAGGTCCAGCAGTGACTTCTGCCATTAAAGTAGGATGTAAAAGAAAAACTTATGCTCAGTGCTGGCAGCTGCTTGTGGAGTTGAGGTGAAATACCTTCCCTTCTTAGGAAGGCAGTGTTTAAGGAAATGATCTCTAATACTGCCTCAAAGAACCTGCCATTATTCCTAAGGAAACGCCAGCACGGCTATGTGGAGTTTAAGGCTCCACCTATCCCAATATCCTGGCAATGGCAGCAGCTCCACGAACAAAGGAGGAAACGCAGCCTGTTGGCAGCGACAACGGAGCAGGAGAGCCAAGAGCTGCTGCCTCCCCAGGGCAGCGCTGCAGAACAGACCCGGCTTTCCCTTGCCCCAGAATTTGAACCCTCCGTGCCCATCTGCAACATGTGAGGGACCTTCTGTAATTTCCACCTTTCTTCCAAACTCTCTATTTAGCTCTGGCTTCCCTCCGGCAGCAAGTATCAAGCCATTCTCTCCTCTTTGGAAGGGAACCATATGCATGTTCTACACTGTAGAAGAAAATCAAGAACTCTGTCTCCAACACAAGGACTCAGGGGCTAGGGGACTGCAGGGAACTGCTGCCTGGCAGCCTGTTGGCTGCAGTTCTTTCATTTTTACCATGTTGCCGCTTTGCAGTGCCCTAATAATTCTGGCTAAATAAAATCTGAATAAAGCAAATTGTACACTGACTGAAATTATTTAGCCAGACTGAAATTATTCTGGAGGAGGTGTCTCCGACCACTTATGGCATTAAGATATAGTCTGTGTCCTGTGCGTTCAGTGTTATTTTGGGGGAAAAGGCACCCTGCCTATTTCAAAAGCAGTGTCAAACAAATCATTTTTCTAAATTGCATCCCGTTTTGGTTCAAGGAATGTGAATTTTGCATAAACCAATCTCCATGGACTGAAGATAGTTGATCACATCATCTTTCAAATAAATAATGTTTATAATGAAACAAATGGAAAAAGTAGGTATGCATTATGGCAACTAAACAGAATGTCACTGCAATATAATTATTCGCTTTTGGGAAGGAGGGGGAAAAAACAATTATTGAAACTTTATGCTTATTACGACTCACTGAAGTACATCTTTTTCCTCCCTTGACAAGGAGGTTGTCAAAACAGATAATTATGGAAATGCTTGAAATAGTTTGAAATAAGACAGGAGCTGTCACAAAAAGTTTCTTCTTTTAACATTTCACCTTGTATCCAACTGTGCAATCGCGGAGCCATTTAGCTTTCTTTATGACTGTGTATCAAGTACATAATGCATGAGAAAAATAATCATTTACTGTGATATTTACTACTCAAAACTATTTCCAGACTCTTGACATTAGTGAAAGGAACACACAATTCTACTTTAGCTCCCATAAAATATTAACATACATACACAGGAATAACAAAGCAACAGTGAGGTTTCAACTACAAATGAGAATATTTCCAGCTAACCAGTCCCATATGGATAATGGAAGAAGTAGCCTGTAGCTTAGAGTAAGGCTGCTTCTAGTCTGAAAATCTGTATTCATGAAGTAGTCTGGCAATTGCAGGATATCACAGGGACAAGTTCAGAAATGTACCATGTTCCTCTCCTCACAAATCTCCCCAGTCCATTCTGCCCATTTTACAGACAAGGACACGTACAGCACCAAGTCATCCAAATATTCTTCAAACTGCAGGACATGGTCAGAAGTAGCATGAAGCTACAAGGTCTGTTCCAGAAAAAGAAACCTCAAAGTAAACACCAAAACACCTACCGCAATCTAGTCAGGTACCTCATATTAACAGAGAGGAGAATTCTCTAAAGGCTCCTACAAATGTGAGGCCCACTGAAATTAGCAATATTAGAGAAATCAAATGGAGTTTTTGTGTGGAGATTCTCTTAAAGTCTCACTAGATGCCCAATAATTTTTAAAGTTTGCTATAGCCTTAGAAACAGGCCACCATAACTCTTAAATTCTTAAGGTTTAGCAACTAAGAACTCAGTACTTCTTATATGTAAATTATCTAAGCCATTTTTGATTTTAAACTCCTATCTAGGAGGGGGAAAAACTGGCTACATGTCGCATGCTGATCCTGTAAAGATGAGAGATCTTGCAAGCGTTTCATGCATTCAGCCACTATCCCAGATAGCAGCTGCAACAGCAGCAAATAAGCATTTCCTTAATTTTTAATATATACTTACATAATGTTATCTCAAACTTTCTTTTTTTAAGCAAAGGAATATAACTCGGAGACAATATAGAAGATACAGCACAGCAATGTGGATATGCAATGTGGGCAGGTGGATACCACAAAAAGATGAGTGGTCACCAAAGTTCTTAGGAATCTTGGGAAGTTCTTATCAACAGAACTGAGTTTGGGATTCATGGAGCTGTTTTACTGAAAGCAGTAGCAGAGACAGAGCGCATTGCATGGCCGGGCAGAATGGTGTTTGACATCTCTCACAGTTGGGAGGTTTCTGTTGAGCAATGGAAGAGCAGCATGATCCCCAAGAGGGAACTTCAGGACATGGACTTTCCCCATCCCCCAATTTTTTTTTTATTCTATTGCAATTGAAATATGCAAAATGCAACAGTCAACTTGTACAATAATAAACTGAATGTGGCATTTTTAAAATTACAGTCAGAAGGAAAAATAGCAAGAGAGAAGTATGAGACAGCCTGCTGGCTTGCAGACTATGCTCAAAGTCAAATTAGGCCACAGCTTGATGCATAGAGAAAAGTATATTAAAATATTCTAAAATATTTATTTAACAATACTTTAAAATATATTTTGCACCCATTTGAATAAAAGATTTGTATAGAACAACCACTATATCCCAATACAACTTATGTTAAAAATTTCTGACAACCTGACTGCTTAGCAGGTAAACTAATTTGCATGTGATGTACTATGTTAACAAATCTAGCCTTTGGTTTAAAATTGTTTTAATACCTGTAATCTCTAAAATATCTTCTTTACCTTAAAACAATAAGGTCTCAGGACAAGAATCTATTTCCTATTTGGCCTCAAATACTACACACATCTATTTTTCTATATATTTAATAAAAAGCAATATTCTTTTCTATTTAATTATTGTTAAACTGATTCAAATTAGTTTACAGCTACAAACGTAATGCCAAATGACACAGTATGTGTAAAGGGACAAAGAACAGAGAATAATATAACAATGCAAAGATGCACATATAAACACAGATTTTTACTTACTATAACCAGTATTTGTATATATATGTATATATACATATATATGTCTATATACACACATACACACATGCATTCTTACAGCAGGTGAGGATGTGAGCCAAAACTCTATCAAAATGGGCTCTCTTATTACCATAGAAGCTGATATGTTCAAACCACTTGATCCGCAGTCGTTTGCAGAGGCATCACCGTCATCACGACCGAGCTGAGGACAACACTTGGAGTATTTCAAGTTGTAATAAAAATCAAAAGGCAACCAACTGTTTCAGCATCCCAAAGGCTGGATTTTAAAACCTAAGACTTCCAACCAGTAACATGCCTCACATTACAGTCACATTAGAAACAACCCATGTGATGAACAGTATTTTTGGTTTGTGACTGGCCCAGCACACAAATACTGTACTAGGTGCCTGACCTCCTAGAGTGCAGAAAGAGAGGGCAGAAAAGGAGAGGAACTGTAAGCACATGAAACACCTTAAGCTGAACAAGTGACCTGGTGAAGTCAGCCCTGAATTTTCAGCTTAAGAAGTCTGAAGGTAATAGAAATGTCAACCAATGTCTTCTACATAAAAATAAAACTTTATTTTATATAAAAATAAAACTTTATGAATAAAGGGATCAGTAGCTATTTCTAGAGCGAAAAAGAAAAAAGCCTGTGTACAAAATATTCTCAAGTCTACAGGTCACTGCCAAAAGACTGAAGTGACTGATGTGTCATGGTGAGTCCCATATGCTGCTTTGTTGGCCCACACTGCACACCAAGTCAGAGGTTCCCACAACACAGCCATTTCTCCTCCCGGTAAGATGTGTCCAGCAAGATTTTCAATTCAAAATTTGACTACAGAGTTCATTTAGCAGACACTCCAAACAGTTTGGCTACCGCTATTATCCAGTAACTGGAACTCAACAGAAAGCTTGACAAATAAAATGCAAACAAATGAAACAGAATGGGGAAACAGAAAATTTAACAAAGTTCAACATACGCCAGATATGATAATAAAAAGAAAGGAAGAAAATGATAGGCAAGGGACACAAGGGGGGAGAAAAAGCAACAGTTAAGAAAAAAAGTGATACCACAGACCACAGGGAGAGGAATACAGGCAGAGCTCCAGGAATTTATGCTCTAGGAACTGTAGTGTTCTTTTGTGGCATTACAATGTGATGCTGGCAGTAAAATATCATTAAGGCACAAAATGCAGAATGTGTGGGGTTTACATCCTTCCTTCAGAAATTGCTTTAGCCTGATGAGAAATATGCAAAAGGACAAGGAGATTTGCTTTAGAGGATTTCAACATGAAATATGGTCATAAACACTGCCTGGTTCCAGAGCTGTCAAACAGCAGTTTACCATATCAGCATTACTGTCAAAAACAGAATATAACACAGAGAATCAGCCAGTAAAGTGTACGTAGCTAAAACACAATCTGTACAATATAAAGGGACCAAACACTATTCAATCTGTACTTCACTACTATAATTATATCTGTAAGAACTGTCTGTTGTGGCACAAGGATTTTAAACTGGAACAAATGGTAGATCATTCCTATCTTCATATTAACACAGAATAAGATAATTGTAAATACACCATTAAATACTCAAGATGTTTGTTGTCTTATTGCTAAAATATTAGCTTTTTAAAAAAACTTTAAATTGTTTTTTTTCTTATATGGGAAAAGAGATCAACTTTAGTTATTACTTGAAAGAAAAGGTAACTACTTCTCAGATTCCTAGTATATCATTTCTGCTCTGATAAGGTCAATGCACAGCCTGCAGACAGAGTACCTAGCTGCTAAATAATTTTCTGGATCCATTACCTCAGGAAGCTGAAGGTATAAGCAGTCCTATAACTCTGAATGCACCATTACTTCCATTTTTTCTTTTATTCTCCATAAATCGCTTTTTCTGAAAGTTTAAATATTTAGAACACTATTGATCCAGACTTCTCTCACTACAGATACACTTTACTCCCTCTTTGAAAAGTGATCTGAATCTCCAGCGCTGTAAGAAGTTTTATTGCACCAACTCCAAAAACTTGACTGCCCAAGCCCTCTGGGGCACATTCTACTTAGCACAAAATTATCATGGTCAGCTGATTCATGGAAATAATATGGTAAAGATAGGAAAAATCCCTTGCCTCCATGTGTCATAAGAGTACAACAATAAAAATATGTATACAGTAAGGATGGGCTAGAGAAACTGAAAATAAGATCTATTCCAGGAGAGATAGTTGAAAAATCAACTCAGCCCATATAACTAAGATGAGGAACAAAAGTGTTTAATATTTCTTTAAAGATTAAAATAAAGAAAAAACGTTGATTTTTCAGTATTGAAAAGCTTATAGAATAACTTTAGCAAAGTTTCTTGCATTCTAAGGTATATTATAATCTCTCTAACCTCAGTGGAAAAGGGTGACGGAGCACTGGAATGGGCTGCCCAGAGAGATTGTGGAGTCTCCTTTGGAGATCTTTAAAACCCGCTTGGACGCAGCCCTGTGCCATGTGCTCTAGGTGACCCTGCGTGTGCAGGGGGGTTGGACTAGATGACCTCTGAGGTCCCTTCCAACCTTCGGCATTCTGTGATTCTGTGAAAGTGGGAAACAGAGGCGGACAGAAACAGTTGAAAAGCTGCATGCCCCACGTGAGCTCATTCCTGCGAGCTATGGCTTGTGAACACAGAGAGACTTGCTGCATGGGCACCTGACCACGCAGGCCGGCTGGACAACTTGTCCCAGGCAGTTTTCAGGAGCTCTCAGTGCCTGAGCCCTTGGCTAGAGCTGGCCAGCACAGCCCCCTCAATTTGAAGCAGTCCCTCCTGCTGCTGCAAGCCAAATACCTGCCCTTGTGGGTGCCAGCTTGGACCTTCTCACCTTCATCTACTCCATCATTGCACTCGATGACACAAACGCAGGGCAAGGGAGGCGAGTGGAGGTACACACCTGTGTGCACAGACACACACACACACACACACACGCACAGACCAAGTCACAGGCACTCCATCCTTCACCAAGTCTTCAGCATGAAAGACTTCCACTTTATTCCATTAAAAACCACTTACAGGAAAGTCAAGGCACTGACTCCCCCATCTCATTAGCTTTGTAAAATGTTAATGCAATTTGTTTTGCTGTGCTGATGAATATGCTGGCAGCTGGATTTGAAAAACTGCATTTTAATGTCAACCACCAAGAGCAGAATGGATCAATGCAGAGAGGACACGCTTTAAAAATTCACAGCAGTAATTTCAGAATTGATTTAATTAAACTCTTGGATGACCATGGTCATCTTCCAGAACCCAACTTCTTATAGATTTCCATAAAAGAAACAATTAAACACCACCAGAGTTTAGATTTTCACCTTTTAGCTCTTTGTATACGATTTCACAAATTTGGCAAGCAACATACTCAGTTTTCCTCATGCAAATGGAAAATTATTGGACAAATAAGTTCATTGTAAATTAATTAGTGTAGTTTAACTACAACAATTGAAATTTTAAAGACATTGTATCTCTCACCTCAATGGTGGGTGGATCATTTCTTTTTTTTCTTATCCAAGCTGCAAAAGAAAAAAAATATCAGATGGATTATTTCAAAGATGACAAATGGTATTATAATTCAAAAATTGTAATAAATTGGTAATGGAAAGCAAGTATTTCTATAAAATTTGCTGCAGTCTGGCAAGCTGTAATATTAACTCCCCAAATATGGCCCAGGAATTATTTCCTTTGTCAGTGCACTCAGTCTTCACAGAGGAAGAACTGACCTCTGTTAGGAGAGCTTGCACCCACCTGTGCAACGCCCAGGCTCAACATAAGGCTTAAGCAGGACTCAAGTGGTGGCAAGGCCTCTTGCTGAGCTTGCTGTGCAAGGCTGAATTTAACCCCGTAAGAAATGTCAGGACAAAGAGTGAAAGATAGAAAAAGGGTGAAACTGCTCTAGAGAGAAAGGGCTCCTGCCTCTGCCTTTTGGCCATTAAAGTTTATGTTAGCTCTGGATAGATCTTCTGGTCAGGGTTGCAAGAAGCAGCCCAAAACTTCTAAGGAATAGTACCACTGTGTGAGTAGGGAAGTGCCCTAGCTGAGGGAAGAAGGGAAGGCTGCTCTATCGCGAGCCAATTCATGCTGGACACAACAACTGAAAGGTGATTTTTGCCTAAAGCAGTAGCAAGTCTGATTTCCTGCAACTCAGGATTTCAATGATGAACCCCAAATCAATAGATCTACACTTACTTCAAACGCAGCCTGTTATTTCAGAAATGATTGGTTGCAGCAACCCAAAGAGATCCCAGCACAGACCAAGAAGTGTCACTGTCCAATCTTGGCTCATTCAGTCAATGAATTATTACAGACAGCTCCAACTCCACTGCAGCTGTTATCAGCTAAACACGTTCCCTGATTGTCAGGGAGCACTCATACAGGGCAAGACTCATCATTCTTTAGAAGAATGACTACTCTAACACTTTCTCGTGGCTTCTCCATGCCCAGGATGGGTAGGTGCACGTTTGCATATTTTGTAGACATTTGTCTCTTCTGCTCATATTTTCCAAATGAATGAGTAGCAGGATGCAAGTGGCCAGTAATTAACAGAAGGACAAACATAAGGAAAGCCAGATCCAAGCACAGATAGATGGCAAAATGTTCTTTTGTGTGTTTGGATAATTAAGACATTTGTTACTGAGCAAGGAGATTAGAGCAAAAATGACATTTTCATTATCACCCAGTCAAATTTCTGCTCTGTTTTGTAGATGTCTGTAAAGTTTCAGAACTGCTTTACGGAGGAACTTTTCCAGATTTTAATTGTCTAGTACCATTTATGCTACATTTTAAGGAAAATTGGAGGAGGAGAGAGACACAGTCTAACATGGAGTGGCACACAGTCATAATTTCACCTCACTAATGAAAATGTGATTACACATAGGATGAAACAAGCATCATTCTGCTTCAGCAACATTATGAAACTGCTTTTAGGAGGGATAACTTCTAATTAGCATAAGAAAGGGATCAAGGTAGGCTAAACAGTGTTACATAGCTTGGAGTTTAGCCAGGACCACAAGGTTAAATAACTCTAGGTTAATGGTCTGCAACAATATGAATCAAGGTCTGGGCTTCGTTTCTTATCCATCAGATGATATTAATGGAAAAAGTCTTCCAAGAAGTAAATAAGACTTCTAAAATACCCTTTCTTCAAATTGTGTGCTCACATGGCATCTGCATACTTAAATATCACTCCCTACCACTTTTTCCCATATCTTTTGAGTCTAAACAAATATTAGGCACAAGTTTACACTTCTATCATACACAAATTTACACTCTACCATAGAGAAGAAAAAAGTTTTAAATCCTCAAAATCTGGGGAATTATTTTCAGAGAATTTTCTTTCTCCTTTCTAGACCTCATTTCTGTATCACATGAAGATGTTTATTACAACACTAGTGTTTCAATTCCACAGCTCTAAGCACCTAAGGACTTCCAACATTTTCCTAAAATGACAGTTTCTTCACAGTTACGTTTTAATTACACAATTAATCATTCTTAAATTAAAAATTGAAAACCTACAAAATTAAATTTCATCTAGAAACTACTGTGAAAATATAAACTTTACAGCATACTCTTCTTCACTGGCAGATAGGGCTTCCAGTCAGCTATGTGATTAATGACTTTCAGATTTCCTCTAATCAAAGTTTTTAATCATTTAATTATCTGCCTCAGTTCAACAAGCCACAAGTACAACAGCGAAGAGTGTTACAGTTAACCAAGTTTGGAGAACAAAATATGTCAAGTCAGGAGTATTATCCAACATTTTCATTCATTAACAGAACTCAGTTAATACTAATACTCACAAGCAGCAACACAACCCTCAATTTCAGAAGATTTCTCATATCAAACATTGCATAATTACACTGAACCTATTTAAATACATCCATAGTAAATCCTCAGGCTATTTTTTTCAGCTACAATAACAAATATTTAAATGTATGATTTCATGTCTGTTGCTTACCTTGGTGATTTCTCATTGATTTAGCACTGGTTTTAACAAAATCTAACAAACCGAATGGGACCTAGCATTTTTTCACTTGAATTTTTAAGACTTACGTTATGTTTACTTTTAAAACAAAGTAACACATACAATTTCATTTTGGAAGAGCCTTATCCCTCTCTCAATTTCATTTTGGAAGAGCCTTATCCCTCTCTCCTTTCCTTGCAACCTCCTTTACTCCTTTAGGCAGCACAGTTTTAAATTACTAAAAAGATTTATATTACAATTAAACATTTACTGATGGAAACAAGATAAGCAGGTGCTGCGTTACATATTATTTGAACACTAAAGACACATAAATACACTCAATTAAATAGTGCCAAGTGACAGAGGTAGAGAAGACTTGCACATGAACACTACACTGTCAGTGCACGCCGCACTCGTGCACTGCTGGGCAAGGCGCTTTAGACCTGGTCCAGGTAGAGGAGGTAACAGGAACAGACCAAGTACAGCCCAACCAGGCTTCCTGGGTTCTCCCAAAAAATGCTCAGGGAAATAAAGAGATGGTCTCCATGTCAAGCTAATTATGCTGCTGCTTCTAATTTATCAGGACAGCACTTCCTGCATTCCGTGCTCATTGCAGTGCTGCTTTTGTGGGGAGGATTTGGCTCGCTGGCTGGATGTTTCATACCTTGAGAGCCCGGCGCTCATCTGCATGCTCATTAGTATGCATGAGATTTGCACTGAACTTTAAGGCTCCTACTGGCACATAACATGCTGTAATGAGCGTAAAAGTGAGCATGCAAATTAAGGCTCCCATTAATCACTAAATGCTACCAGAGGAGGAAGAAAAAAGGACTAGGAGTAGATGGGCAATAAGATGTGGCACGAAGCAGGCAGTCTCATGAACCCCTCCACGTATGCAAAATTCCTGATCTGCTTTCAGGAGCACTGCTGCCATGTGCTGAGGAGCTAACGTGCCCTTTCTACAGGGTAATGCATGAAGTGAACTTGGAACTACCTTTATAGGAAGGTTTGCTCTTATCTGCATCTGTATTGCTCGAAGGCATCCCAGCACACAGAATATCTGAGGCGTTATCTAAACAAGATTATTTAACACTTATATTGTGAGCATGGATTACAGGACTTTGAATTCAATACTCCAGGATTAAAGGAAACTTTTTATTGTTTTGAAAAGAAAACAGATTTTATGTAGAAGTAACGAATGTTGGACCAAGAACACAAGGGATTATGAATCTATTTTCATAATATGGAGCACATTTCAGTTTTACAGAAGCCTTGATTGACATTCAGAACAGTTGTAAAAACCTGCAGATCCGATTACCTAGGGGATTTAAGCCAGTGGTGCATTTAAGCTGTAAGTCTCCAGGAGCAAGCAAAGATGCAGCACAGCCCTGCAGGGCTGAGCCCTCGCCCTGCACTGGGCCACTGCAGACTGATACAGAGCAAAGAGCAACTACACTGAGACTATACAGTTCCTACACAGACAGTGGTGGGTGCTGTGATAGTGAAGGACTGAAGCTGTTGATACTCTGTTTTCCTCATTGTTGGCAAAGGCTGCTGCTTGGGCTGAAACAGCTTTGAGAAGCTTTTAGTTCCAGCATTAGTTGGTCACACAAAAATTTGAAGAAATGAGTGGGCAGTACATCAACAAAAGACAAGGTGGGAACATCTAACATTTTTCTCCAGGCTACAGAGGGGGCATACTGGGCCCAAAGAATATTGTGATATTTTCTCAAAGCGCACAGTAGTCTCCACCAATTTGTGTTACACAGGTAAATTAAACCAAGAGATGTCTGTATGTGAGATGGATTTTCCTTCCATGAATTTGTTTAAGCATCTTTTCAATTCATGAAAATTCTTAGAATGCAGAGCAGTCACCACTAGGGAACTGAACTGATACGGAATTTAGTAAGTTGAATTTAACTACATACTGTTTAGAAAAGATCACCTTTTGCTTGTTTTAAGCCTAACACTTTCTCAAAGATGTTTGGATATTATTCTCCACAAAGCATGCAGTGAATGCTGAGGTAACTGTACCTATTATTCCAGGGTTTCCTTGCTTATCCTACAGAGCACTGGATTTTTAAACCACACCTCAGCCCACACTCACTCAAGCTCCCACAATCTCTGGAACACCATACGCTTCCCCCTCTCCGCTTTCTGTTTTCTCAGAGAGGAAGATGCTTTTCTGGGCAGCTCAGTGCACTTTATCCTCTTCAGGAATTTTACTAGCTCCCATGAATTTCTCACCACGTCCCATTTTTTTGAGGCAAAGTTTTCATCAATAGCAGCAGGAAAAAAAAGAAAAAGAATTTTTAATAGGCTGTAGTAAGCTGTCCCTACAGCAGGGTGTAGGGAAAAGCACAGGAAACCAACCACCACTTCCAAAGACCAAGAAAACCAAAAACAACTCCAAAAATCCCAGTGCATACAGCCACAGCCACCACAGTCACTGTGCCACAAAGAATTCAACTGGCCAACAAATTAACACCACAGCAAAGGCATAATAATGAAGTTTAACCCATTTAAGTTCAGTTATTCTATCAAATAACCCTCAGGCACAAATATTATCAAATTTAACAGGAGATAGTCATGGTGATGCTGGCTTTATTTACATTTTTATTAACTACTGATTTATTAAACTTATCCTGTTTGTAAGAGATTAGTTTAAGAATCCATAATAACTAGGCTGTTAAAGGCTCTATTACCTTTTCATATAGTCAGGAATTGCACTGGATTTGGATTCAATATTTCTAACAGCAACATTATCTTGAAATAAAAAAGGCTTCAAGATTTACCTTCCCATTCTATTGGAAAGTCACCCATCTCGTACAGATATGGCTGCCGATTTACTGCTTCTACGAATCTTCTCTCTGGAATCATCTGCCCTATAACACAAGAAAACAAAACCAGCAGATAAGTATAAACATTTATGCATGTTTTATTTTTTTTTATATACATATATATTTGCTGACTATGCTACTGTTTTGAAAGAATTGTGTAAGAAAAGTGTAAATATCTACAGGATAAAAAAAAGGAGTAAAATACCAAGAAAATGCTTATGACTTCAGATATCATTTGAAATGCTATTTGTTTTAGGAGCTTCTGTTCAAGTTTGCATGATCTACAGCTGATTTCAATTACTAAGAACAATTATATTCCAATCCAACTTATTCCTCCCTCTGAGAACGTTTCTCTGAAGAGATGTCAATCTGTTTTCCATTAGTTGTTTATTTCCTTCCCTCAGATATCCTCCATACACTTGTTGGACAGAAACTTGAAAACATTTTAGTCAAAAATCTGTCATAAAAATTTTACTAGTCACTTTGCCCAGGGGTTAGGCCATATCACCTCAAATCAATGACAACTACTCCGTGCATTTGTCTTTTCGCACATTACACAGAATCACAGAACGGTTGAGGTTGGAACGCCAACCGTTGGGACCTCTAGAAATCATCTACACCAACTCTCTGCTCAAGCAGGGACACCTAGAGCACATGGCACAGGGTGGCATCCAGGCAGGTTTTGAAGACCTCCAGAGAAGGTGTCCCCCCAACCTCCCTGGGCAGCCTGTACCAGGGCTCTGTCACCCTCACAGTGAAGAAGCTCTTCCTCACATGCAGATGGAACTTCTTGTTTTTCAACTTATACCCATTACCCTATGCCCCATCACCGGCCACCACGGAGAAGACTTTGGCCCCACCCCCTTTACATTCTCCCCTCAGGTATAGGAGATAAATACATATTAATCAGGTCTGCTCTCAATCTTCTCTTTTCCAGGCTAAACAGGCCCAGCTCACTCAGTCTTTCCTCATGTGATAGATGCTCCAGTCCCTTAATCACCTTTGTTCTGTGCTCAACCTTCTCTAGCAGCTCCACAAACCTCTTGGTGCACGTGAATTATTTGCTGTTTCAAGTCGCATGAAACCCATCAGAGGTCTGGCAGAGAACATGCAATATACGAAAGGCGAAGCCAATGCTGAATTGGACATTTAGACATCTAGACCCCATGCAAAGCAACACCAAGCAGAGCAGATTGCTGTGAGATATTGTGCTATTGAGTGACAGAATGAATGGCTTATTTTTCAGACTTTTAAAAATGAAATATATACTACTGAAGCCTTCACTTACAAAATTTCCTTTCAAAACAGAGAGCAGTCAAATTTCTCTGGTTAACAGATGAACTAATAGGGCTATTTTGCTTTGTTAAATATTTAATAATGAACTTGCTATTCGTTTTTAAGTACTTTCTTTAGAAAGGAGCTTTATATGTGTAATATTTAAGCAAAGGATCAGTTTGGCCATTTTTTTGCTCATGCTTCTAAATCTAAAATTGCTACCATATGTTTCAGAGATAAGTCACTGGGCATAGAAAATACTTTACAGTGTAGCATCATTTTGTCTGTAAGTTTAGAAGTATTGTCACCATTGAAAAATCTATTATTTATATTTGTTTTATAGTCATATAAGCATATAATTCCAATATACTGAATATATTATGTTTAATATACTTGCTTTAAATTTTTTTTTTTTTTTTTTATATACTGAATATATTATGTTTAATATACTTGCTTTAAATATTTTTCTTTTTTTTTTTTTTTTTTTTTTTTTCCAAGGGAGAAATAAATACAAAAGCAAAAGTCATAATTGCTTCCTTTGCATATATAAAATTTCCAGAAAAGCTGAAAATCTAATCAGGCCTGAGCCCATATAACTCTGAGAAGTAACTTCCTTCTTGGAAAGTGACTGCACATTACCATTAGCTCAGCACATTTCCATAATTCTACCTGTCCTGAGCAGGTAGAAAAACCAGAGTAAACTGATGTAAGCCGAACGGGGAATATATTTTACTTGTTACCACTTGATGTGATGGATACTATATTTTTATGAATTTCCAGATAAAATATCTGTAACAAATATACTTTCAGCTAAAACTTGCCATGTGTCCTGCTGAAAGCTTTCACAGAAAACATATACAAAAAGATTATCCCCATATTCCACATTCAAATGAGCCAAATTCAGAATATTTCCCAAAGAAAAGGCTCATCACAGAGTAGTGCCGGTGGTTTTTAAGTCGCTCTGCATTTTGGGATCTGGATGTGACACTAATTCACTTCAGCTGCCTGGTTTGCCTTGTCCCCTAGGTTTCTTCTAGAACACACTTGCTAACAAATAATTGACATAGATTTTTTATTCAAGATCACACAGAGCTCTGTTTAGATTTAATTAAAACATTTACAGTCCATGTAAGTTTTTTCACGCTAGAGATACTGTTTTGCTTTATATTGGTTAATTTATTCCCATATTTTCAAATCAACCAGAACAGTTGCTATTGCAGCTTAAGAAGCCTCACTTACAAATGCACACATACAAAGCAATTACAGATGGCAACTGAAGAACCACAACTTACAGTTTTAACTTTAAAGTTAAACTCATTTTCATTCACCAGATTGACCAGATCTTCGAAGCACAAGAGGGTTGAGACACAGCCTATCCACAGAATAACAGTCAAAACCCCAGAAACCAAAACACAGATTATTTCAGAAGGGATTTAGAAGATGTATAGAACCCTCACATCCAACACAACTTAAACAAAACACTAAGGTAGCCAAGATTTGCAGCTTTGCAGGAGTTCCAGCTCTGAAAACTGGCCAAGAAATTTAAGTACTTGGTGGATCTTTTGGAAAGCGATACTGTATTTGCACATATTCACTGTTATGTACTCTCCTACTGTACATATTTTCCCTAAGCCTTTCTGTCCCTGGCTGCCTGCAAGTCAACGTGACAACTCAAGTGAGACCTCAAAACAAGTGTTTAATAATGATCAGGGAGTCTGTCAGAAGAAGAGAGGCAGCTGAGGCCAACAAGGGAAAACCTAACCAGAATGTGAGGGGGTAGCAAACGAGGAAGGGATTATTTTCTAGATTCCCACTGGGTTGGGTCTGAAATTGTTCTTCAAACTCTTTACTGGTGGACTATGCATACCTACGTATTAATTTTGCAGAACTGCAATAATTAACAATTCCTCCTTTTAAATAAAACCATAAGCAACATCAATCTAAGAATGAAGTAGCAAACTCACAGTTTATACCAACATAGCATATATCATAATGGAATCAGACTTCAGTGTATTTTCAATATTACTACAATCATAATCTTCTATTTATTGTAAAAGGTTGATTCCAGATCTCATGAAAAATTCAAGTTTTATTTTTTTAAAAGCTCTTAATTTTTGTGATGAGTGACAAATTCAGTACTTTCAATAGTTCAGGACAGTAAAAATAGAAATAAATTAGAAAAAAAATCAATATTAGTTTCACATAAAACAGAGAGTAGTTTAACATTTGCACCTGACATCTACCACTTACACTTTTAGTTATTTTTTGTCTAATAATCCATAGATTTGAAGTCAGATAAAAGCTTTTATGCTTTATAAAATCATATTAGAAAGTAATTTCAGCTTTTAAGAGTAGCAAGTAAGGCCACAGGCTGCTTCTTTCTATAGTTCTGATTTCCATTAACCTTAAGAGAAGCGCGATCAATGATTTGTAGTTTTACACTGGTGCAGGATCAAGCAGTATTAAACTTAGTCAAGTGCTGAAAGAGCAAGTCAAAAGAAGATTGACACCCACAGTCAAATCACGTGCTTTGATTTTGCTCTTTATGTTTACACCTTATCAACAGTACATTTGGCTTTACAGAATTGTCTGCAGGTACTAATTACCCTTTCTTCAAAGGAAGATGTGCCTTTTCCCATCCCTGTTGAAATGCCCAGGCAAATGAACGCGAAGGTCCTATGCATGAATGTTTCTGTATTTGGGAACATGTACTATCTAAGGGGAAAAACAAACAAAAAAATCCACTGGCACACAGTATAAACCTCTGCTCACTCTCAAAAAACACAATCCACATCTGAGAGTGCTGTGGACACAGCTGTGCTATCTCAGTGCCTACTTGACATTAACGGCATTATATTTCTATAGATCCAACCATGCCATAGTTTCTGTAACAAAACAATCACTGCTTTTACTAGCTACGGGTCTCTATAACATTTACAACTAATGTCCAATTAAATAGAAACAGTTTGCATATTAATTCACTTGAGTAACTTTTTTTCTCCAATATAGTTCATTATATATTATTTATATATTGCTAACAATGCATTTTGCATGGTACAAAAATGGTTCATGCTGCAGGATAAGCTACAGATAGCCAAGCAAGTTCATCTACCTACTGAGCAGTCTAATCGCAGCAACTAGAGAGCTCTGCCAGTTTCTCCAGCTCAGGAGATTGTCATCAGACTTATCAGGCAGTGAAAACTAGCACAGATAATTCCATTACACTCCAGTTTCTGTCAACATACCTTAAAACATATAGTCTAAATAGTCTAACAGAGGTAAGACACCTTACGGGTCTGGGAAGCCCACAGAAGACAGTAACCTTTATTGTACAGTCATCACAGAATAAATCCACTTTTAATGTGGAATTTGCATGAGCAGAGGGTGCCAGCATTCCCACAGACATACCCCAAGAACATTTATCTTTGGTCAGAAAGGGATATTAGCATTGCAGCAGCACATCTGATGATAGCCCAGAGGACTTGGCTTGTCCTCTATAGACTTCCACTTATGAGGACTTCTCATACCTTGACAGTACCCACAGTCCACTTCCCAGTGCAAAGGAGAAGGATGTTTAAGGAGTCTTCAAAAGCCTCTCAGATGGATCCTCCAGAGAGGTTCTCATCCTAGAGAGCAGGACCAACACTGACAATATTTCAAAATTGTTATGGTTGGTTACTCTGATTTGGTCCTAAATTTTAACCCAGAATTTCAGCTTAACAAATATAATTTCATTCATTTTTTTTCTATGCCATCTAGATCCTGCCCTTCTTATAAGTGTATGTCTAAGAACGAGTTTTTGCAAACCAGGTTTAGTATTCAGTTACTCAGTAACTGTCAAGAATGACTACTTGAAGAAAGAAGGCAAAAAACTACTTTCAGAAGATCAAAAGTTCTTCCTTGAAACACAGACAATATTGTCCATTTCCAGGCAAATTATCTACAAGCACACAGAAAAGCAAAAATTGCTCAGTATTACTCTTGCAACGGTACCATATGACTACACAGAAATTAAATGCCTGATCCCTCTCTTTGACCAAGAAATGTTGCCCATTTCCTAGAGTAAGAATGACCTAGAGCGCTGTCTTGCCAAAAGGCAAGAGGACTCATTTCTGTCCTACTTATCTCAATCCAACATAAGGTAAATATTGACAAATAACCAGGCCTTATGCAGAACCAGAATTCCACTGACTCACTCCAATTCCATGCACCAATTTCTATCTTTCATCTGCTAACCAGAATGATTTTGACATTGTGGGCCTCTTAGTTGCTTTGCATGACTACTTTTGCATTTTACTTAATAAAGAACAAATTTATTTCTCAGTTTCCTCAGAAGATATAAGCTACTTTAGTAACAGTGCCCTGATATACATCTGCCTTTGAAAAATAAAACCAATAAACCTGGCCTTTCTCAGAGATCATACTTTAACAAATGTGCCTACTGATACCACAGACAGTAGTAGTGTACAAGCCTGAAGTTGATTCTAGTTCCTAGCTAAAAAAGTTAGAGGGATATTTTGCAGTTTGTCAAACTACATGCTTTTTTTCCCCGTCTCAAACCAATATGCCCATGTAGATAATTAAGTCCATACAAATCATATTTTTGCTTTACTGCTGCACTGTATGCATACAGTGAGGGACTGACTATATATAGCAGGCATGCATGTACATATACACACACACACATTGTGTGCCCCACTGTCTAATTAAGCTTCCAGAACACATTGTTACAGTAACATGAAATACATAGTACAGATAATAGCAATTTTCAGATGAAAATTACTCAAGCAAAATGTTGATAATAGAAGACAGGACAGATTCAATGAAACTTTGGGAAACAGACCTGCTCAATGAGCTGGGAAGGACTGGAGTAGGATGGGAGGGAAGAAACCAAAACATGGGGTTCAAATAAGTATTTATTGCAGTTAAAATATAAACAAGGAGTTAGAAAACAAACAGTACCTAACAAAGGCTTTGTTATCAAAAGGTTTTTTCATACCTGCCTGACATGTCTCCTCTCTCCTATTTTTAAATTAAGGCTATTAACTCCCAGAACTCTCTGGCATACATCTATAAAGTACCCAGAAAACTAAGGTGACAAACAAGTAATTGAAATTGAAACCAATCTCACCAAACTGAAAAAAACCCTCATACATCCAATTGAGAAGACTTATGGATGTGTCATCAAGCTGTAGATAGAACAAATACTAATGATGTGACCAATCACTGAAGAAAACAAAAGGAATGGTAGCCTAGTTCCTGAAGGGGAAGCGTTAATTATCTCTTTACCAGGTTTCCCCAAGGTGAGCTACAACTGGACATCTCTCCAAAATCCAAAGAAGAAGTTCTCTCAAAACACTACTCCCTCTATTCAGTTTACAAAGCAAGATATGGCACCAGGTCACCACTAGCAAGGTTGTCCATCACAGAGCAAGTCTTCCCACTTAGATCTGAAAGCTTTAAGGTGATCTTCCTAGGGTTTCTTAATTCAGACATTAGGCAAAAGTTAGTAGAAATAATTTCCCCAAAGTAATTTTGAATTCATGAATGCAGTAATGAAGACTTCCAAAATGCTAAAATACATGTGTCCTTTCCTTCTCAAGCTGGTCTCTTTAAATTTACAATCATCGTTGTGACTGACTAATGTTCTAAGTAAAATTGCCAGAAGTTTAAGAGTTTCCATCTGGATTATGGCAACTGTGTTTAAATGTCTCCTAACTGTTCATGTAAAAGCACACAAGTATTCTATGTAAAATAAAACAAAATTTGCTATAAAAAGTTTATGGTGTTTAAAAGACTTTGCAATAAATATTTTATTGAAATAATACACTTCTGTTTTTAAAACAAAAGTCTACAGCATAATCTATTCTACTAAATGATTAACTGAAATCACTGTTTTAATTTTGGTCTATAGACAAAATCAGTGATATAGATCAGTGATAGACTAAGTCCGAAAAGTTTGGGGAGTGAGGGAGAGGGAACTTAAAAATAAAGTAGTTCATTTAACCTTTTAAGAAGTATAAAAAAAACACATAATTTGCTCATTTCTGGTTACTGTAGAATATAATGTATTATGCATTTCTCCAAAATAATAATAATGAAAATACTGAGTATGCTGAATAGAGCATATTAAGACTAGAGAATATTGAACCTAGATAGTCTGTTCTGGTGATATTAATAACCGTAAGCCTGGCCAAGTTCTGAACACGGCTCAGGTCTGTTGCGTAGGATTGCTGCAAAACTCCCTACCTGATAAGCCAGTGTGCAAGCTGAGCAAGTGCCTGCAATGGTCTCAAGAGCAAATTCTTAGTTTCAGTAGTTTTAATGAAATCCAACAGTTCATAATGTTTTTATTCCATACACTCCACTTATAGTTCCCCCACATACGCCTTATCTTTTTAGCAGCATTATTTACAGTAAAAACAATGTGAGGTAATATCTAACATGCTGAAAATACGCTTGGTATTTCAAGGGAATAAATCTCCTTTGAAGGTCTTTTCAGATCTTATCCATTAGATAAGCACTTGAAAGCTGTCCTCTGCTTGAGCTGCACAGATTCATGCTTTCTACATGTAAAAGCCAAATGAATTTAAACATGCCCATTCTCATTTCAGAAGCCAGGTTGATTTCTCAGGGATACCAGAATTGTATTTTTAAATGGCTTACAAGCAGTTATGATCTGGTTTGTGGTCAACTTGTATTTATCTACTTCTACATCACAAATGTATGGACAATGCCATTCTTTTTCATATTTTACTTTTCAGTAAAGAAATTTAATGATCTTAAAGGAACTAAAGAGCAGAACCCATCGTTTTTATACACGTTCACACCAATTTTACTTTATTTGAAAGCTGCTGTACCTCAGATAGAAGTGGTTAGCTAAAGCAAAAATATTTTAACTGTAGTTTGTTAAGAAGCAAGTTCCTTCAGTGAACAATGAGATCTCCAAACTACCTACCAAATTCCTGCTTCTTATTCTAGTCAGTCATCAACTTTAAGGAATGCAACAAGATTTCATGCAACCTACCCTCCCTTTCTCGCTCCCTGAAAACCCCTGCGCACTCTACCCCATCCAAACAGCACAAAGCCCAGCAACCACCGCACCTTTACACAGAAACCACAGCTTGGTAAACAAACTGATAAGCAGCTTACTAGCAACACACAACACTACATTCTTTGAGAACCAAAGTGTGTAAATAATACCAGCACAAATGCTACTTCCTTGAATAGCTGACGGATCCTCAGTGCTCTGGCATGTGGAAGCTTTCTCCCAACTATGGGTTGTTTTTTTTTTTCCCCCCCTCTCAGTTTTGTTTTGGTCTATCGGATTCCAGAAACAGTTTTCTACCAATTACTGTCAAAATGCGAATAAATCTGGGACTAAAGTACTGAATATTTTCTGTATGTATGAAAATTTATGAAAAACAGCTTAAAAATGGGAATTTAGCATGTATAAAGGGAATTTAGCAAGCAGATATGAAGTGTACAATAACTTGTAGTCTATAAATAAAAACATAATGCAAGAAGATAAACAAAAAGGCAGTCATGCAGGGAAGAGAAATGGGCAAATGATAGCAAGGGTATGAATTGTAAATGAAATGAAAAGAAAGTTACAGCTGTGGAGAACATCAATTAAGCAATATGACCTAACACAGCAGCATTACAGTCTGGTTTGGATGATTAATTATATTTCAATTATAAATCATTTACAAACTCTCATTTAGTATTTCCATTTTTCAGAACAAAGTCAATTATTAGAGCTTGCTGCACACAAACACTCTGAAGGAGCTAACATTTTCTTTTGGGGGGCTGGATTTTATGAGTTTTTAATAAATTTTACAAAAGGATTATGGCTTTGAGATTTACAAAGAAAATTCAGTCATATACAAGGTTTGAACACAATTAGAGTTAATATTGTGCATAGTATTTGATGCATTAAAAATATAAATACTGTTATTTTATTGCATTGGTTTTTCATCGCAGTGCATAGGTGGAAAATGTTAAGGTATTTCAGCCACAGTCAGTCCAGAAGCACAACTGCTGAAGTAAAGGAAGATGAGGAGCTAACCTAAAGTAACACAATGTAGCCTTTACAGAACCCTACCTGGGGGACCCTGACACTTTCCCTTGCATTTTGCTGACTGCTTTTGCTGGGGTGATGGCCAGCAAACCACCACCTTCAAAGGATGATCATAAAGGACACAGCTCCATACCTTCACCGTCTGTGAGATCTGTGGCAGTCTCCTAGACAGTCAAAGCCAGTTAATAGGCATAGGGAGGAATAAGAGCTCTTCCTTGGAAAATGTGCAAATAATTTTAATAGTAGTTTTAAAGCGAGCACAGCACGACCCTGGAATACACAAATTGTTTGTAGAGATAGTCACCGAACATGTTGGGAGAAACATTGGACAATCTAAGCACAAATTAAAAGGAATAAAATACCTAACAAAGACTGAATAAAAGTATAAAAATGGTAGAGTCTGATGAGGTTGACCAGATAGAAAACTTTCAAACATTCAGTTTTATCCTGTCTAGCACAAATTTTCAAAAATACTGTTATAAACTGTATGGCAATTTTTTTTTGGGGGGGGGGGGGGGGCGGTTCGGATGAGACAATCTATCAGGATCAAGGCAAACAGGCAGAACAGCAATAGTGACTCCTATTGAACTCCCTTGAACTCTCAGATAAAACAACCTGAAGGGCTGCAAATGCACAGACACTGACACAACATATGAGGCTATTCTATAGAAGACAAGTATGCGCGCGAGGGGTTTGCAGCCTGACAGTGCAACCACTCAACTGACAATTGGGTCTTGCAACATTCCCGCTGAATTTTGCATCCAAATATTTTACTCAAATCATATACAAAAAAAAAGTTAAAAAAGAAAAAGCCAGAGCTATGGAGTCACAGAATGGTTGAGGATACTCTTGTGCCTGCTGCCTCTCACCCTATTGCTGGGCACTGCCCATAGGCGTCTGTCCCCACCTTCTTCACACCCTACCTAAGGGCAGACCTTGGACACACTCGTAACACCTGTCTTGGCCTTCCCTTCTCGCCACAGAAGGGCCCCAGCTCTCTCAGCCTTTGCTCACTGTGAGGTTGCTCCAATCTCTTAATCATCTCAATACCCCCTGGCTGGGCTCACTACAATAGCAACACATGTTTTTTATGGAGAAGCTTAATAAAAGGAACAAATTTTTACCATTATGCTACTTTCAAACCTCTTCCTGAAAAGTTTTTTTTTTCCTTTAAGTTATATAGCTTGAAGCTGTTTCCAAGAAGGCTAATTTTGCAAGAATCTCACTGTTTCAAAAACCTGCACTGATATCCAGACAGCATTTGTGTCTCGTTACACTGGAGCGCAACTTTGAAACGAAACAAGGGAAATCACACAAGTGTTTAGGGCAGCAAGGGCTGTTTTAGGGAGAGTTGGCATGCAAGATACAAAGATGAAATACAATATGGATATATGTTAAAAGAGCTAGTGCAATAAAGAGATAGCAAAGAAATGTCAGCTACAAAGAATCCCTTTATTTTCCAGAACATTTAGGTGACTATTGACCTCCAACATATTTTTTGGCTGTGCTTAAATTGCAAGATATGGCAAAACTACAGCACTGGATGGCACAAATGCAGACCATTAATAAATAGCGTTTGATAATTCCTTATTTCTTTTGATATCTTTTGCATCTGAATACAACTTCATGGATGTTGCTGCCTTGCAAATGGAATTCTATGCACAGAGATGAAAGAAAAGCCTCAACATTTCTTTTTCCAGTAATCTTAAGATATACAGGTATTTTGAAACGTGGCTCATCAGGAAGATGCATTCTTCCAAGGAGGATAAAAGTGACACTGTTTCTACCAAAACTAAATTTCAAAAATATCTAACCTAACCCTACTCCCGGGTTTCTTTTATGGAAAACTAATGCAAATGCACAGAGCATTCTAATGTAATTGAACCTGTTGTACCTGATCCCAGTGGCATTTCTTGCCAATTGCTTCAACAACATTAACTTGTTTTCGTGACGTTTTCTTTTCAAATAGCAAGCTTAATGAAAGTTGATACTCAAAAATAAATTCAAGACTTGGACATATTCATACGTGTGCGTGCATGTATATGAAAAACAGGGAGGAAGCACATATAGGCAAGATGATGAGAGGAGATTTTCAGCCCTTAATAAAGGCAACTTATTTTCCCACATTTCTGTAACATTCATTTTCTATCCTGAGAAGTTAACATACAATCAAATTACCTGTATGATAAATCCTCTGTAATTACCACTCAGAGTTTTATTTTTCAGTTTAAGGACATTTTTTGGCTTGTAGCTGCATTTTACATACTGTACAGATGACTAAACATATATTTAAATATCAGATTCGGACATTTTTAGTTCAAATCAATTAAACTGAGAAATCGCTCCCTCCTGGTTGCCTATATTTCTCTTTAATCCTGGTCAGCGTAAGACCTTATTACAAGTAATTTGCTACTTTAAGGCTGAGGAAAAATGCCAGCCTCACAGTTTTTGTCATTTTCCCCCCCACTTCCCCTGCAGGCTGCTACTGTTGATGGCCTTTATGGAAATATAAATTCAATCAGCAGCTGCAAATTTCATGAGACGTCCATCTTCATGCTGAATTTCTAACTGAGTGTCAAAACAATCTGCGGATTTCTCCCTGATGAAACACACTTTGAATTGTAAATTTCTGCAATTTTCTCATGTTAGAATTTGAGCTTATACTAAAATAGAGCTAGCCCAGATATAATGTCTACCAGCTTGAGACAAGTAATTTTTCCCCTCATTAGTTCTCCCTACCACAGAAAGGGTTAAATAATAATCCACAAAAAAATTCTACATTAAAAATAATCTTTTCTATCCCTTTTAGCAGTAAAATAAAATACAAAAGCCTTCAATATATTCTAAAAGCTTTTCAAATCAGCTGCTTATTTGAACTCACTATTCATTTCACAATATTTTCAGCAGTAAACCTATTTTTCTATGATAAAAATAGAAATAGAGCTGCAATCAAATTTAAAGTATTGCCTATAATGTCAAAATTGTCAAATACGCAAGGAGAAAAAGTTCAGAGAAGGTTTCTTTTTTCTATATCTCCAGTTACATTAATTATTGGTGGAGAAATATACAGTTAAATGACTAAAATTGAACAGTTTATACAGTTTTGAACAGTTCACCGCTCTGAATACAGTACAGCAAAATACAATTTCTCATTCAACTGCTATTTCTCAGAGCAGTTTAAAGAGACCATACAATATAGCAGGTATATTACAGCAATTTAAGTATTTTGCTTTAGAAGAAAATTTATTCCTTTCTTCTGTAAACACTACCATGAAATATGTAAAAACATTACATTTCCAGGAGTCAACCAAATGAGAGAGACTATTCATTGCATTTCCTTCTCACCTCCTTTCTACATAAAAGAAACTCACAATAAAAAAAAAAATGGTTTGATAAAGACAGTATTATAACTAAGCACTGGCTGTCTTAGCGTTTCTTTTCTTCTCTCCAGACAAGACCGTGGATGTTCAGGAGGTGCAGGGTGGACCTTACTCCTAGCTCATCACAATATAATTTCCTTTTGGATACACCAATAAAATATCTTCCGAAATAGCGGGCACTATTCACTTTATGTCAGAATTCAATGTGGCACCTCAAAACATCCGTAATTCTCAGAATGGGAAAAACCTGAAAATGGCTATCTATAGAGTAATTCCCAGACAAAAGACCCTGAGGTTTTATTTTGGTCTGAAATTCACTTGAGCATTTGTTTTGCTCAAGCCTCCCAACATTACCCCAATTACCTGCACTATATTCTGCTCTGCCTAAACTGGAATGACTTGAAAACTGATCATATATTCAAACTCAAGCACAGTGTATGGATGAATAGACGGATGTATAAAATGTGAGAGAATTACTCTACACCAAAAGTCAGATTTGTCTTGTAAAAAGGTCCAAGGAAGGATACCAGAAAGCAGCTAACAGAACATACCGTGTCCACGCAAAATGCTGTGATTTGGCGAGAAATATAGAGTAGGGGGGCAACTTCCTCAGGGAGAACTACTGGGCTCCCTTTCAAAACATACTCACAAGGCTCATCACTATATACTTGCTATTCCTCAAACATAAGTTCCCTACTCAAGCATATTTTCTCCCTCTCACATACCATTTTTTCCCTGCTCGAAATATTGTTTCAACAAATCTCTGGTTTTGCTTTACTGAGTCACAACCTTCCAGATCAAACAGCGCTGAAGGGCTTTCTGTCAGTTTGACATGGTCAAATATTTATTAGCTTTAACAGAAGAACAAAAGCTCACACCAAGCTCTTTCCTAACAGCAGTATCTTGTAGACAGCAGCAAGTCTGCACGCAGTTACAAGTTCTCACCTGAGTATACCTACACAGATTCTGCTAGGGCAGACACTAAGAAAGGCAGCTACTGACTGTGTCATAATAGCCTGCATTATAACAGCTTCTTGAATATTTTGTTATATTTGTCTTTGGTGCATAACAAGAAAATTTGGTTCTATTTCTCAAAAATACCCAGAATACTATTGACAGTGCCCTACATGACTAAGGCTGCATGAAGAACTCATTCTATCAATATTATTCTTAGAATTTCTAATTGTTCTTATTTCCAAATTACCCATGTCCTTCAAATTGGAGGTCATCATGGTTTATTAGATCAATACATGAAGCTCTTCAAATGGAGCTGATTAAGCATGTTGCCCACTGGGATGAAGAGTTTTGCCGTTCCTGTGCAGATTCTGACAACTCAACTTTTAGGTTTCCTACCAAAACTGAAAACACCCAAGTACATAAAAAATTAGACACAAAATGTGAAAAGAGTATTAACAGGCAACACATAAAAAAAATGCACAGAACATAAGTCTCCACAGGACAAAAGGAACAAATTTGATCCTACAAAGTCTCATACGTGTTAAATATTCTTGAGTGCCACCTTCTGGCACCATAGTTATAGTTACTAACTTATTTTCCTTCCAATATAATCCTGGAAATTGTTAGCAGATGAATCAATGTTTAACAGGAATACCAAACCAGTACACTCAAAACCTCCTATTCCCCGGAGGGGGGGAGGGGAGGGGTGTTAATTTTACAGGATTTTATATAATGTAAAAAGCTGTATTGCAGAGTTAGGCAGGACAAGTGAATTCATTCAGCTGCAGATACAACGCACAAAAAAACTCAAGTAGTGACAGAAATCACTACCTTAGATGAAACATGTATTTGCAAGTTGTCAGCAAATTTTCATTTTTCAGATCTTTAAATACTCTTCTAGGTCTCATTCCTCTTCAGCAATTTATTTTTCATCTCCACTTATACCAATCTTCAGATGCACCCAATAACAACTTTTCTTTAGAGACAACTCTATATTCCCTTTACATTTTAGTCCTCCTTCTCACTCTTTGCTAATTAGCACTGCCATCTTTTATACCTGGCTCTTTCTTAATCTGGGTATTGATGTTTTCTCCCACCTCTTAACTCACCTATAGTTGGATTCAATTTACTTAATGCATTCAAATATATTCAAGGCTTTCTTGAGCCTAATCCCATGAATCCTAGAGAGGGGGGGAAAAAAAAACCACGTCTGAAGTTGCCCAGTTCCTTATAGAAAGGCATGTAAGTATCTCCATACTGTCACTACTTGAATTGCAAACTGAATTATAGCTTCATAATGCCAGTTGCAGCTTTACTCCAACTGTTTCTGCCTTATCCATGCAGACTGTCAGTACTTGACCAGGAAACTCTTTATTAGCAATTTCTATCTCCATGTGAAGATCTTCTATTACATAGACAATACTATGAAGAAATGCTAAGTGCTAAGTGCTTGAAGTCTGAGGACTTCAAAATATTAGCTAGTGATACAATTTAAACACGAGTCAACTTTAAGCAGACTAATAAAAAGATAAACATTTCAGCTTGCCACTTGCTCTACGGAAATAAATTTGGATTTGTTTTGAAAAGGCCCAGAGTGAAGCAGTGTTCAATAAATCAAACTTTGTTGTGATCATTCAAAATCTCTTTAATTCAAATTCAACTCCTCTAATTCACCTGTGAGCTCCTTCAGCACGACACAGAGCAAGCCGTTCAACGTGCCTCAGGATGCTGCCCTGACAGAAGGGGCACATACAGCTATCGAGAGGCATGCCTGCCACAGATGAGCAGAGAATCCACACGGGCTAAAGTGTTAGTGCTACTTGTGAATTGTTACTAAAATTAAACACAGTGATTGCAATACTCTTCACAGTCTGGAAATGTGAGGGGTAAATAAGTGCAAACCTAGGGAATACAGAATACTTACAACTTTACTGGCTATTGCAACACCACAGAAGTGACAGGGAAAAAAATCTCATTATTTGAGATGATTCATTTTTTAGAGAATTCGTTCTTTTTAAATCAGAACTGTACCACTAGCCTAGGGAAGTGGGACAAACAAAAGCAAACAAAAACCCACAGACTGTGCTGTCAATTTTAGATGCAATAATGTGCTTCAGAGATAAAATATTCTTCTGTGTGACAACTGAACAGATGGATTTTTTCATTTTTTAACTGGTCCAGTATTTAAAATAACTGTGATGAAGCTGAAAGCTACTCCCTTGTCAGCAGCACATGCAGTGCTGCCCAAAACAATTAACACAATGGGCAGAGACTACACTAACATTATATCACATTATACATTTATGTAGTATTTCAAATTAAGTGTTGAAGAGACAATAGACATTAATGTACAGTGTAAGAGTATGGGAGAAATACATATTCCATATCTGGTAGGGAGAGAGAGAAAAAAGGGGCTACAAAATAAGGCAAAGTCTTTACTGCACACACATTTTCCTTCCTTTCCCTCCTCCTTTCCCTCCTCCAAAATGTTGTTTTACCAAAAAAGTTACAAATGGATAACGGATTGAGTTCAGGCATGTACTGCTATACAGCATTTAAGGTTTTGCTAAAAAGCGCTTTTTTGCTCATCTCTCTATAAATTCACTTTTTTTCACTAAACTCATTATCTAAGTAAACTCTCTAATGTGATTCAAATCATTGTTTTCCTTTTTATTTCTAATGTATTCTTGTTTACTCTTTAATGATAATCCCTCTATGATCTGTAAACAATAACACATTGGAGAAATAAAAAAAAAAGGAAGGAAAAAAGATCACTCTTTCTTGCTGTAGTTCCATTACCCCCCTCTGCTACTTCACTCACTTCCAGCTTTTTCTGTCACATCAGCATTTTGACCAGCAAGATGAGCTCAAGAGTTCCAGCCCACTGCAGATCTTATGGCAATTGTTGCAGCAGCTGCTCTCAAATGAGCCTGGGTTCCCATCTTGCAGTGTCTCCCCAGGCTGCTGTCCCCAGGCACTGCCTCTCTCCTTGGTCTCCCTTTCTCCTTCTGCGCTTTGTCTCTGGACACACTGCAATCAGAGCTACACAAACGCCTCTCTCACAGCAAGACCGAATGCCACAGCCTAATAACAACCTCTTTCACCCCTTGTTTCTCACACAAATTACTGCCAAGCATTCTCGGGAAATTGCTTCAAGTTCACTATCATGTTTGCTCATCTGAGCACAAAACCAAAGGCTTTTAAGAACTCTGAGACATAGGTTTCCTTCTGTCTCAAGATCTCTGTCACCTCCAAAAAGACTGATCTTTATGTTAAAATCAACATATCCCAAAACATTGTTATTCTCTTCCCTCCTAACCACTATGAAATGTCATCCCTCTACTTTTTACTTACTGGTCTCATTTTAGAATTGGAGTTCTCTTGACTCTGCATTCAGGATATATCTCAGACTTAGAGGTTATTTCTGCATCTTTTTTTTCAGTAACTTTCCTCATTTTCCACAATACTAAAACTGTCATCCAGGCTCAGCTACTACAACATTATTTTCTCTTGCCTTGGCATATGCACCCTACTCCACTGCTGAATTCCTAACATCACTGCAAAGATTGCTTTTCTAATCAAACTGTGAGCATGTCAAGTCTGTTTCAGTCCTTCACAGGATCTCTATATTTCACTTCAGCTACAAGCTGTGCTGTTATCAAAGTCTTTTGCAAATTCTCCCCTTCTTGACTGTCTTTCTATAGCCTGAGCTAGACAGATGCCCATCACAACTGGCCTGTTTCAGCCAACACACATTCATTTTCTTATTCTCTGGATAGACAAACAACCTCCATGAATATCTACAAACAAAATTTAGAAGTTTTCGTTTTTCCTTCTCCTTTACCATGAAACATAAGATGAAACAAAACTAAAAATTTCAGTTAGGCTGCAGATGAATTAAGTCTTTACTAATTATACTGACCTTTGCTGTCCAGATTTATCTAGAGATCTTCTCTTATGTATAAATTTTAAACCATAAAACCCATCAACTACTCATCATGCACTCAACAGCACAAGACCATAGCTTGCTATTCAAGAGAGTTAAATGCTTATCAATCAAAAGAGGAAAACTTGTAATAGAATTTAAGCTGCACAGATGGGAGAAATGGCATTGAAGTAACTGCAAAAGTATTAGAAAGTTACCGTGATATCTGTTGTTCTTCACCCATGACTATAGTGAATTTTGAAGTTCTTTATGGAGGAGTATTCCATAGACAAATAACTTGAAAGAATTGCATGTAAGCAGATATGTTTCTCCATGAAATTACTGAACTTCATTTTGTCCTTAAGATCTTTTCTGCCTCTCAGTTTCAGACTTAATGATCCTCTTTGCAGGATTTTTGTCTATAAAAGACACAAAATACTTTTCTACTGATAATGAATTTGTAGTACAAAAGGAATGAAATATGCAAGAGTGCCTCACCTTTTTTAAAGTTAGAGATACACAAAGAAGCAGATAAACACAGCTGGCAGAAACACTGACCAGGATATATCATTTCCATTGGATTATACAGAGTAACATCACTGTAAGGATGCCTATAATTCCCTTAGCACACAAAGCTACACTGGATCAGTATGCAGAATATAGTGACTAGGCAGCTCACCGATTGCTGCCTGACAGTATTTTGTCTGGATTATTTAGTGCGCCCACTGTGCCTGCCTGGTTAGCCAGGTCAGCAGCTCACAAAGCCACACAGGTTTTCAGGCCATGCCTGCCAACTTAGCAAAGAAGTTAAAAGTCAAGGCAAGATGTATTCCCTCTCTTCACCAGTCCCTGAAGAGGACCTACCTTTACATCCTACTTATCTGAGCAGAATGAAGTATCACATGAAATTTGCCTTTGGCTTTTACTGTGCATAGCGCTGTAATTAACAATTTCTTTACTTCTGTCTCACACAATTTATTTCCACTTAATTCTCCATTTACATTTACTTAGTCACACTCTTCATTATGACTACTCCTCCTTTCTCCCGCAGGAGGGTTTCCCTTTATGCAGCCTTTGAACCCAGGGTAATACATCTGCAAGGATTCAAGAGCACTTGAGCAAGGGAACACAGTCCCTTGAGCTCAGCAGAGGTCAGAGTTTGCAAGTAGGTGTATTTTAATCACCAGCTACACTGTCTTGATTATCAGAGCTAATGTAAGAGTCTCTGTGTTTCTGCTGCATCCTCTTGTACGGAATCTCGAGACTCATCTGTAAAAAGCCTGCTGCAAGCCAGAGTTTACCAACCATGTTTGCTTCGTAAGGAAAGAGATACTGGTAAAGAGTATACAAAACAGCTAATAAACACAAACTTCTCAATACCCCAAACTTTCAAGTCAAGACAATTCAAAAGAACTTTTTGAAGCTGCAGATGATTTTTGACATTTTTTAAAGGGAGAGGGAGGGAGAATGCAAAATAAGTTTCCCAGCAGAACAGACTGATAAATTCCACCAAGCAGCAACTAACACAAATCCTTGACAATCAGTTTCTGTCTTCATTCATCCATCTGATTCATTTACTTCCTTATCTGCAAGAAGGGCCAGGGGCTTGAGGGAAGTAAATTCAGATAAATGCAGCTGTATCTTCCTACTCTTCTTCACTGTAAAGTCCATGATCCATTACAATGAGATTTTCATAGCAGCATGCCTCCAGGCTGAAAAATAAGATCATTCTTTACGTGTGGACATCAGGAACTGACTACCCTAAATATCTCCATCTTCCTTTGCGTACTGCAACATGGGCTTTTGCAAAAAAAAGTGAACTAGTAATATCTATATTCACTGCAACTATGGGGTAAAACTCTGTGCAGTCTTTTGGGGTTCTTCAGACAGCAATACATAAACAGTGATGATTTCCTATGCACTTTAATAATCTGCAATGAAAGTATATTACTACAAGATACAGTTGTGTAAAGCAGCAAAGCAGACAACTACTCTTGCTGGAGAAGCAAAATACAACAAGTTGTACTAGGCTAGTTTTCCACACAGTTGACATCCTGAATGAGGCTGCACAAACCCTTGTAACAACCAAGAGAGAGGTCAAAATTAAACAAGGTACAGAAGCAGCCTCAAACAGAAAGGACTGCCCTATCCCCTCCTCTTTTTT
>VZSG01000140.1:1458895-1470055 GCA_013398315.1 Nothoprocta pentlandii | reverse complement strand
GAAACACTAGGTTCTGCTAATTCTGTTACAACTTTACTGTGTCATGGAAATAAATGTGGATATTGATGTTAGTATGGACAAATGGTGTCTCACCAACTTATACCATTAAGTGTCTATTTTCTGGTAATTTTCAGGTCCAATGTTTCCAGCACATTGCTTAGATCAAATATTTGTTTTTAAAAACAGTTCTCTCCATAAGGAGTTATTCTCTCTGAAATTATTTCACAAGAATAGCAAAAGAGGAGTGACATTCTGGAAGACAACGGTAGTTCTTTCATCAGCTTCAACAGAATCAGTTTCTTCTCATGATTTATTAGAATAAAAAAGTTTTTTTAAAAAAACAAAGTAATTAAAGAATAATAGGTGTCATAGATGATGACCAAAACAAGTCATCATTTATTACATTTCTTGATTGAGTAAAATAGTTGCTTGCAAAAATCCCATCACTACAACACTCTTATTCCCACAATTAGAGAGCCAGAACTCACAACGCTGTGGCCCCATTCTAGTCTGAGAAAACAGCAGCAAGGTGCACCTTATCAAGGGCACAGGACTACCACAGGTGTAGCTCCTCATGCAGGAGGACATATCACACATTAGCAAAGAATTCTGAAAACAATGATTTTGAATCCTTGTAATTAATTTGCAAGGATTAAGAAAATCAAGTTACAACAGGACACTTGCAAGAACTACAGAAACCATGCCATATCCTCAATACAACTATCCTTTATGCTATCTTAAGTCACCTTCAGTGAAGATCAAAGTAACTGCATTACAAATGCTTTCAAATCATTTTCATAATCCTTTGGACCCTGAAATACTTCTAGGGAGAATATATTTATGGCATAGGTCTCATGTTCACATTTTCCCACACACACACTCTGCTACTGCAAGTTTTGCCTTCCAATTTATATATATATTTTTAAAGAAATATCATGCTAAGACAAACAAATATACCTGTAAGTACTTCATTCCTTGATGCCTTTGCTTAAGTGCCTGCAATCCTACAAGAAGCCACAGATCCTGCCCCTTTACACATGACTGGGAATCTTCTTTCTTCTCTGTTCAATTCCTAATTGCCTCATTTGCCTCACAGTAGCAGAGGCAGCTGGCATGCCAGAAAGGGAAGTTTGCTTTGAATGCCAATTTATTGTACGGAAGGTGCTGAATTAAAATGGTTTTATGTTCTCTTCTTATGATCAAAACCTTCAGAAACAATATTAACAGCTTAGCTCTTGTAACTGAGCAGTACTAAATTTCATTATCAATTCTACAACCTTCATCCATAACAACGATACACTCTGGCAGAGATCATGTTATTTTCACTGGCACCTATTTTGACCATTTCTCTGGACACCAGTGAGCGGTTACAACCTCTTTTGAAGATCTCAGGGCTCTCCCGAGGCCCTGCTGTGGCCATGGTCATCCTGCTGCTGCTATCCAGCTCTGCATTCTACCTTTCTGGAAGGTGGTTCAGTCCAGCAACTCCCTCCATTCCCCGCCCCAAATTCAATATTCCTCTCGAACCAGGTGACAGTTTGTGTCTATGTTCTTCATGAATACCAAAGCTTGTGATACACTAATTTCTTACAGCTTTGATCACCACTTCCAGAAATCTGGCAAACTGATCCTCTCTTTGACCTTTCTGCCTGGAAGCAAATCTCGTTCCGACCGCAATTCCTCTTGATGGAGCTTCCAGATCTTCTAAATTGAAGAAGTTAGTTACCTTAGTGCTTCACTTCAAAAAAGAAGAGAGTTATAACACCTTGCCCTTCATATGCACATGGCCAGAAATAAGGAACACCTGGAAACTAATATTGAACTTCTCTATTTCATCCTCAATTCATACTCCTTGCTGTAAAACTTCTGTACCAAAACACAGAGCGTACCCTCATTCTTCTCTTTCCTCAAAGCAGAGCAGTACTCACCAAATTTTACCTTAAAACTATCAAGTCTCTTATGACAGAAACTTATTTGCTATTTTAAAGATATCTATATACATTTGGAATTTTAACGATACTTCTATCTATACACACTATATATATATATATATATAAAAAAAAGACACACACAAAAACTTACTGGACAAAACAGAAGTCAAAATCCCTTACCACCTCCTCTGTTCCTCAGGACAAACCGAAAAGGTTGAAGTGGCCCACAGGGTAGCATGCCAACCTTCCTCAGTTCCTTTTATTTCATCTTTTTTTTTTTTTCCCTCTTTTACTAAGATTTCCCAACTGCAATCTCTTATCTCTTTCCTCCTCTTATTCTACCTATGCCCTTTGTTAAAAGTAAATAAATAATAATAATAAATATTATTTATGCTTTAATTTTTCTCCTATTTTCTCCTATTCTTATTTCATAACAAGATTTTTTTTTCTAAAAAAGATTTTGCCTAATAAGCTGCCAGAAGTAGACATTGAAGATGTATACTTCAGACAGCATTTGGACAATATTTAGGATAGAAATTAATTGTACATACATCTTAAACTGTTTCTGTACCACTATAGACACACTTCAAGTTGCAACTTTGTTCTTTAGCTTGGTAAAACAATTTCAAACACTTAAGCTTTGTACCAAGCAGATATGTTTTCTACAAAAATTAGATAAATTTTCTTTCTATTTCAGGATAACAAAAGCTAAAAGCAATAAAACATAACTATAAAGCAGGTACAATGTCACAATGATGATGATGAACCTTCCCCCCACCACACACAGAGAACAGGCTATCAAACAAAAACAGACTAATTAAAAGTACAAATGCACAGCATATGAAGTTTAATAGTGGCAAGCAAAACTCAACAAGATCAGCAACTCAGCTTAGTATCAATGTGCAGTACACACTGAAGATCAAATCCAGCCGTACAACATGTAACATGCAACTAATTGCTTGCCCACATGACTACTTACTGCTATTTATGGTTTTCAAATCAGTGAGATTAACACATCATGCATGTTGTCAATTCATTTTCTGTCAGTTGAAGGAAAAAACATTTCACTGCACCCAAACAATGTTTTTCAAATATTAATGCTTTACTAATCTGCACTCTTCACAGTGTAATTGCTTTGCTGTAATTGCTTTGCTACAGACACTCAGACTGAGAAGCTGTTTTGTCATTCCAGAATTACCATTCTAGAAGCTGGCAGGCTGCAATGCAAGTTTTATTGTTGTATAATAGACATACACACTTTTTCCCCCTCAAAAAAAAAAAGAGTTCTGTTTCTTTGTTATGAAGTCTTGATTGACAGGAATATTACGCGAGTAAATGCTATACACCATTTCTACAGCAACAGTGCCACCATCTGGACAAATCTGTAATTGTCAACTATGATCCATTTCTACACATAATACACACACACACACACACACACTCAGGTCCAACAGATACTTCATATGAGAAATATTTTCTAAATGCTCATACCATGAGAATGTGCCTCTGCCTCCTCAGATTCCATTCATACAATGAAAAATGTAACATTCAGAATCAAAAACAAGCTTTAGCTCGAACCTCATAATACATGCTTTGGAGATTAGGTGTTCTGTCTTCCATCCGAGCGCTTCATCTATGAAGCATTTCGGAAGTCATTTATAACTTAGCCTTCCACATAAAACTTGGGGGAAAAAAAAGGCATCAAAAACAAGGGAATATTCTAATCCCAAGAAAAGTGAGCTTTTCTAACTTCTTTAAAAGAGTGGATTCTATAAGATTTAGGATATCCCACGTTTCACACAATCGATCAATTATATAGATACTTGCATAGTTACCTATTTTTGGTTTGTAGAGAGAGCAACTGACAAGATACAGGACCTAAATGCAGTCATAACTGGGCATTACAAATAAAGAAAGGTTTCCATACAAGTCCATGCTTACATTCAGTTATTAGAGAAACAAGCCTTACAACTGAAACTCAATTATGTAACTTTCCAGATAGCACTTACAATAAAAATAATAATAAATGATCACCAATTTTGAAGGCAGTTTTCTTGCCAATTCAATACCACAAAAAAAAAAAAAAAGAAAAAAAAACACAGCAACTAAGCCACTACCAGGCTTGAAATAAAACTTGTGAAATAGGACTAAAACTCTGAAGAAGAATTAAAGCCAGGTTTGCCTACTCTAACTTCATTTTTTTTTTCAAATCTAGCAAACTGAAACATATGCTTTGCTTGACAGCTTTCAAATTAAAACTCATATCATCACAGGATCAGGCAACATGGGGTCCCTAAGACAGGATTTATGCAACATTAAATAAACAAACATACACAAAAAAAAAGGATTTGGAATGCTCCAGGCTTTTTCCAGGTGCTCCCAGTAAGCTCCAGCTCCAAATCAAGTCTTACATCCATTTACCATTTCCCCTTTTGTTCCTAAGGGAATCATAAAGCTTAAGCCTTTTGGGGCATGACTGTTACCCTCAACAGGAGCTGACTATTTGAGTGACTGGTCATTCTTCATTGACTTGTGGGAGGCCTTTGTTTTAGTACTTTTAGCACAGATAAATAATTATTCAAAGAAAACTGCCTTCCTGTTATTGATCTCCTCTTCTTATAAAAGTTTATCTATTCATGGATTTCACAGAATAATCATTTTAGCTCTTAAAAATCTTTATGAACCTTTTCAAAAAACAAGTAAACAATTGTTTCCTATGATATATTTGTTGTAATAAATTGCAAGTGTTGTATGATTAATTTTTTTAATTAAAAAGTAAAATCAGCTTAAGAATTACTATATGTTGCACAGAAGAAAAATACCATGATATCATACAGCAAAGCTATGGTGATACCCTTACAGTATGTTATACAATGAGAAAAATAAATGCATTACATAGAAAAATCTAGTCTGTTTAGTGAACAACTTGTCCAAAACACTGAAGTGAGCCATCAATCACTGTTATCAAACTGTCTGCTCCCATTTTATAAATCTCATCCAGTGACTGGGACACTCAGGCCTGGTACCCGAAGAGTCATCTCAGTGTTAATGAGTTACACTGTGTGCTCTTCTCAGGACAGGCATAACACAGTTGCACTACTTAATCACTGTCACCACTTTGAGATAGTCTTGTAAGAAGCTTCACTTGAAGGATATCCTTAAATACTTCCATGTTTTCTTGCAAATGAGTCTACTGCACCATAGTGAGGAAGGCTTGACTTGATTTCAACATTTTTTTTTCCTGTTACTTCAAGTGAAAATTCTCTGAAAAACATAGTATCACACATCTTCAAGCCCACTGCATCTGAACTGTGACATTTGGAAATAAATTAACTATTCTGATTCTCACAAACTCTTTTGTATTTCTGCTGGCAAAAATGGTTCTTTTTTTCAGGGTCTTTGCCCTCTGTCTTGACATTTGTAACAGATTTTTCTTAGTTCCTTTTCTATTTGCAATAATTACTTCCCTTATTATTCACTTCTCAATCTTACAACTTCTAAATTCTTTTAAAGTTTATTTTCTCCCTTTTGTCTCAGGTCAAACACAGCCCCTTTCTTATCAAGAAAGCAATGCTCATACAATAAACAATTTTGATTGGAAACAGGTTTGGTCAAACCAGCAATTCCATATTGGTATTTATTCATTATCTTACTATTTTCTATAAACTAACAGGTTGCTTGTACGTTCCTTCATTTTTCAAGCTCCCAGTGTAGTTAACATGATCCATGGAGGGGTCTGAGTTTGTGACTTAACCAGGTTAATTTAGTCCTAAATTCCCTAACTTTCCTTCAAAATACGTTAATTTGTATTTATGCCTTTAATACTTGGGGGTGGTAGGGCAAAGCACCAGTTGTCCTACATATTTCACTATTGCCACAGCTAGTACCCAGTGACACTAAGTGACATGGATGACACTGAATTGCAGACTTTTCAGAAGCAGCATTTTAATATAGTATCTTAATAGTTGTATTTTTTTCCATGGGTGTTAGGGACTGGGCAGAAAAAGTTGAAATTAACTATAATAAACACACTTACGGAAAAAGCAGCATTACTTTGAAGTATCTCAGGTTTCAGTTTACAAAGCAAACTTCCCTTACCTTACTTTCAATCCCAAGACAGAAAAAAAAAAACATGAAATTAAGAAAATTTTAACCCTTTGCTGCACATTTTTCATGTGTGTGCGTGCGCGTATCACAGGAAATAAATATTAGGCTGCATGAGAAAGGAGACAGCAGAAAGGAGCTTGAACAGCATATTAAAAGAAAACAAACTCATATTAAATAAGAGACTCCATAAAAACAATGACACCTCTTGACTTTCTTTCAAGGGCTCACAAATAACCTTACCCTATCTAACAGCTTGCCATGGTGGTCTCCCTTTCCCTTCTTCATTCCCTCTTCTCTGTCAGTTCTAGCTTGCAATTTATTCTTCACCAAATGATTTTAATTCTTTTTTTCCACCATGATGTTTTCTGCAGAAAGGTCCAACAAATAACAATGAAGAGTTAGCAGCAATGGGAAAGAAAATAGGGAAGGGAACACATCTTGCATTTGATAGTAATAAAACATTGTACTAGTGCAGGGTGGTGGTACAGAACTTTTAACAGGTCAGGACAAAGGATTAAGAAAAATGAGAAGGAATAGAGGTGAAAATTCAGAGCAGAACAACAGAATCCACCTCTGTCTCACACTCCATTGTGTCATCTATATCAGTAAAACACATTTCACATGCAAGACCCTAAAGAAGATTTACAGAAGGGCTGATCTCATAGATTTCAGTGAGAATTGTAATGGCAGAAATCCCAATGAAGAGCCATCCCTCCTTGTTCAAAGCAAAATCAGCACAGGGTTACCTCTGAAGTATTATACTCAATGTTTCTCAAATTCACTTGATTTAAAAAAAGGGAAAGGGAAGAATTTAAAAGGTACCATGACATGTTCTTAGATCTAACTACCTCAGATCGCTGGTAACTTTACAGATGCACGGGGTAGGAGACTTTTGAAGTTCAATACTCATGTCTTTTTACCCCTATTGTCTTACTGTCCTTACTACAACCTCTGTACAATCAATACAATCAAGTTCTAAAGGGCTTGTTCAAAGTTTCAGTGGAGAGGCAGCTTTTCCCTGTGAAATCCATACTGGCCCAAACACCTAGAAAACACTCCCAATATTTCTGATAAAACAAGTCACTATTACTGGTTCATAAGGACTGAACTCATCATGATTTCCTAATCACAAATAAGGGACCACAGGTTTTATCACTTCTTGAAACACAAGCTAAAGAACTGCTGGAACCTGAAACAGAAGTTACACAGTAGCATTTCTGCAGTCTATCTTCTTTGGGATATGATTTCATTGCTTGGGACTTCTTCACAATCAGAATGTTGCCTTCCCCTCTCTTAGTAGGATTTCAAATTTTGCTAGTTTATGTTTACTGCTATATTTTACTCTACCTATGCTGCAAGTTACAAGCAAGCAAAACCAGACCACCTACTCATCATTTCCACCCCACTCTGATCTTTGTAGCTGCCTTTGGTTTGCTTGTTTGTTTTCTCTTAAAATAATCTTTCTTTCCATCTAGCATATCAGGCAATGACTTCCTGAGTATTAAAACAATGTTTAGCTTGCAGAGCTACTCCATGGATGTACAATCCCCTGCAACTTCTACACAAAGCTGCACAGAACACAGCTTGCTTTCCTTAGAAGTCTTTTGTGCACCTTTGGGAAACTCCAAAAGTCAAAAGATGAAACCCACAAGCTGAAAACAAGAAACAGAAAACCTGAATTGTTAGTGTCATTTTAACCCACAGGAAATCCACACAGCTGCTGAAACGGGGTCCAAGTCCTCCAACCAGACACTTGTCTGAACAGACCCACTTTTAATTAAATGCCCATGTTTCATGAAGCTGCACAGCAAGACAGATCTGAGAACTGCTCTGAAGAGAAAGTCATTCCACAAGGAATTCCTTTTAGGAAGGGCACTTACTTAAGACCAATAGCCTCAGACTTTCTACTTCTTCAGCTTTTAAGAACATCATGCTCAGAAAGTATTCACAGCCTGAACATGCTCTAGTTGCTCATAAACATACAGTACAGCAAGCAAGTAAACTGCCCCGTGCAGGGAGAAGCACGCTATTGTTAACTGTATTTTAATATGTGCACTAGAAAACCTCCAAGGATGAAGAGAAGCTGCATTTCATACATTATCTGTAGTTATGCATCATAAGATCTGCACCAAGAAAACCTAGAAACGACTTCTCCCTGGAAATTCAATGAACACACACAGAGGCATCTACCTAACATTACAGGCAGAAGCATTCTTAATTTAAGGAGAGTCAATATGGTGCCTAACTGCTGCCTACCTACTACAAACTGACAGCAAGCCCTGTACTTCTTCAATGGCAGAGATTAGTATTTCATTAAAGCAACAGTCCAGTCAGAATCTGAGTGTTGCACCTAACCAGCCCTTCCTCGGCACCACCAGCAGCTGCGCTTTTTCTTGCGCGTGGAAGCCTTTCTCCTGCCTAAACCAGGCGGCAGCCTCCCCGCGCCTGCCGACAGCAGCGAGGCAGGGCCAGGCGCGTTCTGGCGGCCTCCGAGCCGGCGGAGAATCCCGCAGCGAGGCAGCGGGCGCTCGGGCCGCTCCGCGAGCGCAGCCGCGCAAGGGGAACGGAGGCAGAGGCAGCCAGGCCCGCGCGCACATACACGCACACACACACGCACACACACACACACACACACACACACAGAGGCCCGCGCCGCGGCCCACCCGGGCTGCCCCGCCGCCCCTACCTGCGCGGCTCTCGTGCTTGGGCACCCGGTAGTACTTGTTGCCGAACTGGTCGGTCCCCACGAACTCCTTGGCGGGCCCCAGGAGCCGCAGGCGCAGGGCGCGCAGCGCCTGCCAGGCCCGGCTCATGGCGGGGCGCGCAGAAGCCACAACACGGCCGCGGGCGGGCACGCGCAACCGTTAACGGTTAGCAGCTGGCGGTTAACGGTTAAAGGCCCCACGCGCCGCCGCGCCCCGCCCCCGGGCACGTCACGTGACACCGCGCGCCCCGCCCCCGGAAGTTTGGCTCCGCGCTCCCCGGAGCCTTATCCGGCACGGTCGCTTCCTGCCGCGCTAATAACACTGCTCGTGGTTGGCGGAGAGCGGCCTTCCTGCTGCCAATGGGCGCCTTGCTACGGTCGCTAGGTGCCCCGCCGCTCCCAAGATGGCGGAGGCGGGGTGGCGGCGGCCATGCTGGGCTTCCTCGCGGCGCGCCAGGCCGGCCTGGAGGAGCCCGCGCGGCTGCGCCGGGCGGAGGCCACGCGCAGGTACGGGGCGGCGCGGCGCGGCGCGGGCGCCGCCGGTCGCTTGTCACGCCGGGAGCGAGACTTCGGCTTCACAGACGAACAGAAAATCCCGCGTTCGCCTCACAAGTTTTCGCAGTAACCCTTCACGTGGGGCTTTTCCTCGGGGCGCTTGAGCCGCTCGGAGGGCCTGGCTGGAGGGAGCAGGGCCGCGCGCCGGGACGCCCGTTCGCCCGGGAGCGGGAGCTTGGGAGCGAAAGTTTCCGGAAGAGGCGCGTTTTAAAGCAAAAATGTCATGTGTTGCTGAAACATCTTCAGGAGCATAAACTTTGCTCATGTGACGAGAGTTTTTAGGAAAAAATATGTACTTCTGTGAGTGCGCTGTTTCATAGGTGCTTTTGCAGACTGTCTGTAAGCTCAGCATGCGCTGCGATACTGAAAACAGGCATGTGAATGAAACATATGTGCTTCTTATACATATATATACACATACACTTATATATGTGTCCATATTTCATCCCTGTTTCATCTACTCTCCTAGGTATGCACTACTAGCCCATCCTCTAATCACACTCTCCTAACAGCTTAGACAATTCGAGGGAAAATTTATTTAAGTGCTTAGTATCTATTCCCCCCCCCCCCCCCAAAGTGGAGGTAACATTTTCATTTTAGTTGAAACTGTAGTGATTTTCTTGCTAGGCAGTAAAATTTGCATCCTCTTGCAAGCTGGGAATAATAAACTTTGCTTGTAACACTTTATACACAGGTAGCAAAGCATTAAATGAAGTTGACTGTTTGTCAGAAATACTTCAGCATGTGGATAACTCTTAAAAATATATTTTCTGTATTATTAAAAAAAAATTTGGTTCTTAAAATGAGAGATTATAAAACTAGACCAGTTTGTCCACTAGGTGTCCATAGTCTCAAGCAGGAGTGATAACTTCAATGTTAATGACTATTGTGCATACCATTTTTTTTGTTGTTGTTATTGCATTCCTGTCTTTGGTTTTCACACATTGATCCCAAGTGTAGTTTTGATATTCCTTTCAGTTCATTTTACTTTTTTTTTTTAGCTTCTTGTTTTTTACCTTAAGCAACAAATGTATTTTTCTATAAGTTTCTCATTTTTTATTTTCAGTTTTGTGTCATGTCTGCAACCCTAGCATTTCCAAAAAGAAAATGCAATGGATAAATACACTGAGGACGGGTGAAATTATAGTTTGTCCTGTGCTCAGCTACACAGGTAACATTTTACAGCATAGTTATGCTTGTTTGTATTTTTTTTTTTTTTTTTTAGGGTTCTGAGTCTGGATTTAAATAAAGACAGGGATGTGGAAAGAATACATGGGTGTGGTATCAACTCCCTTGATATTGAACCTGTTGAAGGAAGATAGTAAGTATAAGCCTTACTTTGGTAAGCACATTTTATGTGTACTTCGCTGTGTTTTGGTATTACAGAGTTATTTTCCCGTTAAGTATATGACCTTTAATTATTTTGTGTTGTAACTTGTGTACTTTATTTACACTTTCAGCATGTTATCAGGAGGATCGGATGGTGTTATTGTACTTTATGACCTTGCAAACTTCAGCAGAAAGCCTTGCTACACATGTAAAGCAGTTTGCTCTGTAGGAAGGTAAGTACTTGAAACAACAACAATTCCATCAAATGTTTGCAGTGGTCTTTATTGTGTGACTTGCATTCAATTAGTAGCTAAATGCATGTTTTTCTTTGTCCTATAAATAGTACCTTTGAAGAAGGCTGGCATTATGTATTTTGGTACATAGAGCAAAACAAGAAACTTTGTTGCGGGTTCATGTGGTTTGTTAAATCATAGGAGCAAAGTTCCTTCCTTCCTTCCTTCCTTCCTTCCTTCCTTCCTTCCTTCCTTCCTTCCTTCCTTCCTTCCTTCCTTCCTTCCTTCCTTCCTTCCTTCC
>VZSG01000140.1:1418418-1458650 GCA_013398315.1 Nothoprocta pentlandii | reverse complement strand
CCTTCCTTCCTTCCTTCCTTCCTTCCTTCCTTCCTTCCTTCCTTCCTTCCTTCCTTCCTTCCTTCCTTCCTTCCTTCCTTCCTTCCTTCCCATTTAACAGTTATACTTTATGATACTGTGATAATTTGCTGCTGTTGTTTAAACAGCTCTGTTTCTTGTAGTTTAAAAAGTTAAAATGATAGGCACTAGTTGTGCTCATTAGGAAAGTAAAGCAGAGAAGTTCGTGTTACTGCACCATAGGGGAGTTAAGTTTGGAAGCGGCCTCTGGAGATCATCTGGTCCAGACTGCCTGCACAAACAGCATCAGCTAGAAGTGGTTGCTGAAGACCATGCCCAGGCAGGTTTTCGATATCTCCAAGGAAGGAGACTCCACAGGCTCTCTCCTGTCCCAGTGTTCAGCCTTCTTCGCAGTAAAACATTTTCTCATTTTCAGGTGAAAATTCTTGTGTTTCACATGGTGGCCCTTACCTCATCTCCTGTCACTGGACACCGCTCAGAGAAGCTAGTCTCATCTTCTTTACACCCTTTGCTTTGTAGATCTTTACAGCTTTTGCTTTGTTAGTGTAGACCCAAACAAAAAGCCATTATTTTGTTTTGAAATTTTTTGATTTTATGCCAGTAAAGATTAGAAAATAATTCTGTGACTATTATATAAATATTCCTGGTTACATTTCCAATAAACATAATTATGTGTGTTTTGGAATAATTGTATGTCTAGGTAAAGGAAATGGGTATAACTGTTCATCTGATAGGAAAAAATCTAACATAGATTCAGTTGCTGATTTTGCTCCCTCTCCCTCCCTTCAGCTTTGCAAGTAGTTATTTTAATGATACTAGATGTTATCGATGCATAAGTAATTGAACTAGAGTGTCTTAAGAACGTGTTAGAGTGAAGACAGATGTGTCACAGATAAAAATGGAGTATTTTTTTTTGAAGATCAGGTGCTACCACACAGTTTGTATAATCTGTGTGAGACTCAAAGCCTTTATAGATCTATCAGAACTTCTTGCAAGCAGTAAAAATTTGCCCGTTATAGGCTCTCAGTCTTCTAGCAAGACTTGTTTATCCTTGTGTGTTAGATAGCACCGTTATCTAGCAGTTTAGGATTTTATCTGAGGCTTGTAATAAGATACATCCTGCATTTTGAAAGGTTAGTAGCCATGTTTTCCCCTTATTTTTTCCTAGTCTTGAAAGTACCTGAGGTCTAAGAGCTTCATAGCTAAGACTGACCAGAGCAGAAAAGATTTGTGTAACAATAAGAGGCTTAAATTGTCCTGACCTTAAGAAAGAAAAAGGATAATAGAGCATGCATCAATGTTCCTACTCTACAAATGGGTAAGAACAGAATCTACTGCAAGTAAACTGCATTTGGTAAGTGAGAGCTAGAATTGGTTCAACAAAAAAAAAAATTAAAACTGTAATTAAGAATAATAACTATATGTCGCTGAATCCAGACCTAAATTTCTGAAACATACCCTACAAACTGATGAAATATATGCTGACACACAGCATTAAAAAAAAAAAAGCTAATCTCTACTAAAATGATGTCTTCAGTTAGTTCTCTGTTATGATAGGGGAAATACTTCATGCTTCAAAATTCTGCCTCCCAGTATTGTGTTGATAGATAGCCCCTCAGTATTGTGTTGATAGATAATTGACAGTTTCTTAAGTAGGTGTTAATTCAATTAGATACGTATTTTATTTCCAATATTTGAATACGGGCTTAAATTGTAGTCGTCGAATCTGATGTTGTGTGGCACAGTGTTTCATATGATTAAAACCCACTTCTTGTTGCTTCAAATGGATGGTTACTAAGCCAGGAGGTTAGTGGGGTTTTGCCTCAAATTATTTTTCTGAGTATCCATTCTTAGTATTTTTTGTATTTTTACTCTAGTTAATTCACCTTTAGATATTGGGATATTATTCATGTAGAATTTGTGACATCATAAATCAATGTTTAATTGTGAGGTAGAAGGACTCCCATGTGACAACCAGATTGCTATCTGTGAAGTATGTGATAATGGTGTTCACACAGGCTTCCCTGTGCCCCAGGTTTGTAGGATAGAAGGCAAATCTAATCTGCAAGTGAAAAGGGAAGTTGCCTTTTTAGAGGGCTTTTGAGGCAATTTCCGGTTAGATTTATACTGAACCTGCTGAGGTTCCAGTAGTTCAGAATGTTAGTGAGCTACTTGTTGATGGTACATTGTAATATGCCTAGTGTTTGTCATCTAGAATTAATTAATACCTTCAGAAATGCAGCTGCCAGTTGGAGAATGTTTTGTTTTCTTTTCCTCGTGGAAAGCTTGTGCTGCAACCCACAGAGAATGCAACCTTTGTCTTTTCACCAGTGCCACCTTAATGGCTTGTCCAGCAATTGCTTCCATACGGATATCACCAAGGATACCACTACCTCCATCTTGCAGAGAGATTTAGTGTTCAGACACTAGGGGAGTTAAATGGCTTGATATGTTTTCTTATAGATATCAGGTGTCATTTGAGATTTCTTAGAATAGCTAGAACTTTTAGTGGGCTTAGAATGTGTGATGTATTCCCTGTGGGACACTCATATCTTGCAAGACTGACAGCTGCAGGAGGCCAATAGGAGGTACTAGTGCCTATTTGTGAGCAACTAAATCAAGTCTCCAAAAGCTAGGTTAGTCATCGTTAGCTAGCAAAACACACACACACGTACACACAAAAACCCCACTCAGTTATTGTGGCTGTGACTCCATTTTAAAGTAGTCCTCAAAGGTAGTTAAGACGGGTATTGTGAAAATAAGGACATCCTTAAAATTGTCCATGGGCTGTTAGGACCTTCCACACTAACATTCCACTGACACATAGGAAACCTGACGTTTGAGAACAACAGAGCAGGTCCAGCTTTTAGATAAAATGTAGCTGATGCTTGTGTGAAACTTGGCCAATGTGCCTATTTCAAGCCTGTCAAGGTGAATGGCAGCAACCTTATTTTATAGAATAAATTCTTTATTATCTTTAGTAGAAAAGGCTGGGATATCCTGAGCAGTGGGAAAGAATATTGTATACAGAGGAAATTAGGAGTAGCACAGGGTTGTGAGACAAGCTGAATGGCACATGGCCGTGACAAAGCCTGACTTTATCAAAGGTGATGTCCACATAGCTGGAGAAGTTTTTGAATTCATTGCTCAGCCATCTGGTTATGGGAGAGCTTAATAGTTTTGAGGCAGTGCTGAACATGGTCCAGCATGACCATATCGCACCAGGATAATTAATTAGAAGGATTTAGATCTTTATAGTTGGTGTACAAATGTTTCTGCAGGAATCAGTTTTGATCAAGTCAGGCTTGACTTCCAGGTACTAAAGTGGTGTGTGGTTTTTTTTTGTTTGTTTTGTTTTGTTTTGTTTTTTTGTGCAGCAGTGAGCCAAGCAAAATCAGGTGATTTCTAGCACTGTAACAAGGTAACAGGTTTTTGCAGGCATGGCCTAGAAATAACCAGTACAGGAGTTATAAGCTCAGTAGTTGTTCAATAGTTCTTGCTTAGTACATCCAGTTCTGGCTTCAGGCTGACTCTATTTGAAAAGATTCAGATATCTTCTGTTCTTCCAGCAACCCAGGCAAACAGGAAAGTTTAACTGAAGTCTGGTGCCAGATGTGTATGTGTGTATATATATGAATTTCTATATACCATGTGCCATGTATATTTTTATATATTTGTATATACACAAATACAGACTACATGCACACCTCCCTCTCCTATATACAGTCTCTCTCACAATGATGTTTGCAACCATGATAACTTTGGTGTTCAGCACGCTTACTTGAGACCACTGCAAAGATAAGAACTGAATTGAGGAAATCCTGTGGACTCTTCGCTAGGTCCCAGCAGAAGCAATTCAACTATTTTTTCCTGCTGCTTTTCCATCTGGGAGCTGGATATCAAGACACTAGAGCTGAAGCTACACAGAACCCTCTCAGACATGAGGGGCTTAACAGGGATGTGAGACTGGCTCTGCTGTTCTGGACCTGCCTGAGAGAATCTTACCCTTCTTAAGCGGGCAGATTTGGCACTGCTGTGCCTGCTTCCCAGCACAGTTGATATATTATTAATTAGATCTTATTCCTGTATACAGTGGAATTGAAAGTTACTGTATCAAGATGATATTTTTCTTATTTCACTTGTGAATTTGAAAATGTTCCACTCATAGTAACTGTCTGGTGACTTTGATGTAACTGAATATCAAATAACCACTATAGCTGTAGTTATTAGCTAATGCTGAATCATAATGACCAAGATTCTTCAAATTATGCACATGATCATATTTTACAGTGGATCCCACCAGTGGCTCTCGAGAAACATAAGTGGTTTGTAGTGTTAGGCCATAACTTGATTTTAAATATGAAAATTAAAGTTTTTCAAGAGATCAGTATCTCTTGTGCCTCACATTCTCTTAGCTTTAGATATGCTAAAGATACCATACTTGGTAAAGGTAAATGATCTGTGCCTGTTTTAAATAGGGGTTCTTTAATTTGACTTGTTAAGGCACTAAAATCAGTTATTCCTCTTGAAAACTTTAGTGCAATCTTTGAAAATGTTCAAACTACATTTTCCACTTGGATCACTCAGTTTCCTGACAATTAATGCAGTTGACTTGAATCAACTGGAATCTTTTACTCATTTATAGGAGCCATCCTAATGTACATAAATACAGCGTAGAGACAGTGCAGTGGTATCCTCATGACACTGGCATGTTTACATCCAGCTCCTTTGATAAAACATTGAAAATATGGGATACAAATACTTTACAGGTAAGTAAATAGAAATTTTTATGATTCTGGATATCTCTGTTATCATTCTGTCTGCATCTGCAGTTCACTTAGAGCTCAATAGGAGCAAACACATGGATGGCTGAGAAATAACTAGTTGTTAGAATAGCAGGTAGAGCAGCAAGGTGCTGTGGATGCAGCATTTTCACCTGAACACATCTTTGTCTGGTTTTGTCAAGCTGAGCACCTAATGGTGGGAGACCTTGGAGCCATTGGGGCTGCTCCCTCCTGCTTCAGTCACAAGCATGTAGCATACATGCAGCTCATTCTGTGCTACCTCAATTTTCCTATCTAGGACTACTCTGAAGCTGTAGGTGGTTTTTTTTTGTTTTTTGTTTTTTTTTTCCCAAGAGTTGTTCAGTGCTTTACAAAAATATTTACTATTTAGTTTATTTGTATAGTAATAGGAGTATGCAACAGCAAGAGGGTACAGCAGGGCTGTTTAGTTTTAGTAAACAAGGCATAGATACTGCCTTTGGAAGGTTGGCCTTGGCATTTAGAAATAGAAAGGACGTAGAGAAATGGAGTATCATGTATTTTAAAACAGTGGTCATGTGTGTTTGGAAAAGACCTCCTGGGTCACTTAGGAGATGTGAAGCTGTATTTACTGTCACTGAACATTTTCTTAAGTGCAAAGCTCTGTTTACTTTACAGGTGGCTCTACATGGCGTACAGAACACAGTGTTTGCATGAAGGCTGTTAACTGACCTGTACTCAGCCACCAGTGTATTTGAAAATATAAACAGCTTAGGTTTAAGTTATAGTTCTATTCAATAGTTTAGAATGAGACAACAAAAAGAAGTGTACGTGGAAGGCATTGTATTGGCTATCAAAGGCAGTACTGGTTTCTTGTTTGTTTTTAATTTTTAACATTGTCAAGGGATTTAATCATTGCATGTATTTTTATGCTTTTTAATATTTCTTGGAGGAATGAAGGATAGTTTATGATGTTTGTGAACTGACAAGGGACTTTTAAGTTTAGTCTATGTTATTCTTTCCTATTTTTTTCCTGGACCTTTTTTCTCCATATTGTTTGGAACCTTCCTGCCTTTTCCCCCCCACCACCTTTGCTTTTATTTTTTAACGTGTAATAAACTGTAGATGTCTTCTGTTTATGCTTTTGATCAGCCAACATTCTTGAACTTCCTTCTGGGTCACCCTCCAGGTTTGACATATTTGTCTAATGTTGCAGCCAGACTTACTTTGAAATGTTTGCATGATTGATTTACTAAGTAGGCACCTTATTAGTAGTATGTCAACAGTAATACTTGTGTTTTATTTGCAGTTGTAACTTGGAAAATGCTTAATAAAAAGTGTATACTTTTTTATAGCATATGTGTACTCTGATCAAACAAATCTTTTTGTTATCAGCCTGCAGATGTGTTTCATTTTGATGGAACTGTCTATAGCCATCATATGTCTCCAGTTGCTACCAAACATTGTTTAATAGCAGGTATGTATGTGTTTGTAAGAATTTTCCTGCCTATTTTAGGGTTATCATAAAAAGCGTGTAATATTCAGAGGTTCTTCCCTTTACTGTCTTTTGCCTTACAGAGAGTGAAATTATATAAGAATTAGCTCATTATTAAAATTAAATATTTTCAATGGACTCATGATGTTTATAATGAGAAGCTTACATTTGCTCTTCTGGAGTAATGTGTTGTTCAATTCAGCCTCTGGGTTCCTACATATAACCAGTTTACTGTCAGTTATACAAGTTAGCGTTTCTATGTTATTAGATTTGAATGTAATTGTGTGTGTGTGTATATATATATATTTGTGAGGTGTATTATGTATTACTTAGGTGTATGTTATTTAACTATGCAAGAGAGAATATTTTTAATTCTTAAGTGTCATAGGTATGTTTTGTTTGCTCTCAATTTAGTATTTGTTTGTAATATATCACATGTACCTACACTTAAAATGTAAACCTATTGATAAAACTTATCGCAGCAACAAACTATGTAGTACTCAGATGAAATGAGCTGTTTATTAGCTAACATTTTTCTTCTTTTTCTTTGTCAGTGCCATAATCTTTTTGTTGTTCCTTCAACTACTGTGGTTTTTTGTTTTGTTTTGTCTTCATCTTTCTCTGTTTTTCTCGTTGCAGTTGGTACCAAAAGCCCCAAAGTACAGCTCTGTGACTTGAAGTCTGGATCCTGTTCTCACATTCTGCAGGGTACATTTTAGTCTGAAACAAATGTTAAACAATAACTACTTTGAGGAAATCAGACCCTATAGAGAAACATTGTATACAATGTGTTCTTTGTAAGCAATGTGACTTTGTAAGTAACATTTTGTACCAGTTGTGAAAGTTACATAGCGAAGAAAGCTTCTTCTGGATATTGTTATAGTGGTAATGGACTAGAGAAGTCAAAAACAGTTTTTTGAGAAGTTTGTCTGTTTTCATCATAAATTCCAGTCGGATCGATGGTAGTTAATGCTTATTAAGTATTGGCAATGTTTTTGTGATTGTGTATATGTTAAAAAAAATCAAATTTTATCAAAATACTAAAGTTTGAATATTTTTAAGAGGTTTTTGCATAAAGAGTAAGCTACTAATGCATCATGGAAGGGTGATGTCTCGTGCTTTGGTTTTATCAAATTTGGGAAGCTGCAGGTTTTTATTGATTTGCAGTCACAGAATCCTTAGTGTTGGCAGGGACCCATGGTGACCATTTGGTCCCATTCCCATCCTATTAAATTCCCTTCTTCCCCTCCAAGCAGGACCAGCTATAACTGGTTGCCCAGGATCCTGTCCAGTCAGGTTTGGAAAATCCCCAAGTATGGATACCTCAATTTCTCTAGGCAAACTTCTCCTGTGCTTGACCACTCTTGCAGTAAATGAACCTTTCCATATGTCCAGATGAAGTTTCCCATGTTTCAGTTGGTGCCTGTTGCCTCTTGTCCTGTCACTGGGCACCACTCAGAAGTTTGTGGACTCATCTTCTTCATATCCTCCTGTGATAATTTATATTTATGGATATTTATAAACACAGGAGCTAAACTTCTGCAGGCTGAAAACAACAACAGTTTCAGCCTCCTTTCATATAGTAGATGCTCTTGCAGAAGATGTGGTCTTGCCAGGGCAGAGTAGAGCAAGAGGATCACCTGCCTTGATCTACTGGCAGCTCTGCATAATGCAGCCCGTAGTACTGTTGGCCCTCTGTACTTTGTGCCAGTGATCATAACTCTCTGAACCTTCAAGTTGAGAGTTTTCAGCCGCCCTCACTCTCCACTCACCTAACCTGTACTTCAGCAGTTTGTCTGTGGGAATACACAATGCCTTTGACACTGTCTCTCATAACCAAGTCCATCACTTTTTGCAGTTAGTGAGAATTTGCCGTTAATGCCATTTTGCGCATGTTTCATAAAGGCCTTAGAGTAGAGGTGAGTGGTAGATGTATGATGAAGTGAAAGAAAAAGTGACCAGATAACTCTGCTTTCAAATAATATTTCAAATAATCAGACAAGAGCTCAATCTGTAGAGAAGACAGCTAAAACTAGTAGAAGTTACATATGTGTGATAGTAATGGTATCACATCCAGCTCTCTGCAGTCCCACTCAAGCAATAGCAAGGAAGGAAAACAGTCTCTAGTCCAAAATAAGTTTATATTACAATGTAGACAATTCAGATTATTGTTTTGAATTGGTGGATCCTATGGATTTTCATATTGAATTTATTTGCATAAAGAAATGCATATAAATATTTTCATCAAAAATCATATAAGCTTTTTCATACCATTTGTAGGTCACAGGCAAGAAGTGCTGGCAGTGTCTTGGTCCCCACGTCATGAATATATTTTAGCAACAGCAAGGTACATATGTTTCTGTACTATTATAAGCAATAATGTCTATGGGGGAAATTTTAAATATTTTTAATGATACGGGTTTGGAATAGAATTGACAGCACTGAGGTACTGACAAGGTAGTGAGGAAAAATTGATTAGTACAGCTAAAAGACATCTTCCAGCTATTATTGTAGTAATGTAATTTAAGAGTACACAGGAAAAAAAAATGTATAGCTAGAAGACCGCTTATCTAAGAAGCGATTTGATAGGGTGTATGTTCCAGCTGTAGATCAAAGGAAGCAAGCAAGCGTTGGCAATTTAGTGTGCAGGCAGTGGTCTTTTCAGTGTGAATTGACTTTTTGTCTGTACGTGGCTTGTGGTAGCATCAGAGCGCCCTGCACAGCACGCTGCTCTGTTCTGTGGGTCAGCAGGCAGCAGTAGGTGGATATTCCTAGCCCCAACAGCTAACATGGCTTATATTGCTGGTAGAAAGGCCGTGTGGCCTTGCAGGCTTGGAGCTGGACTGAATCACAGCAGACTGAGCCTGGATGATTTCCTCCTTTGCTCGTCTGTTAATGCAGGCATCCTGGTGAGTCAGATGAAGGCAAGCTGTTGTACTGTTTCTGTGCTATAGCACTGTATAGCAGATCATATAGACATACCCAGCCTACTCAGTAGCCTACTCAGGTTACCAAGCTCTTTACCATAGAGCTGTGATAGCATGAGAGTTCTCTTGAGTTCCTGAACAGCAATTGCATGCCATGCTCAGTTCTGTAGCTACATTTGTATCAATAGGAGAATAAGTTTGTTCTAGTCAGTCAGTGCATGCAATGGGGATGTATTGTAAACAGAGGCCAGTGTATTGTTTTAGACAGAGATGTGCACCTAAATTGCATACTCATAGTGTAACAGCTTTATTTCTTAATGCATGCAAAGTCTGAAGTCTATCTTAAAATCTTTTTGTGCAGTTTTATTGGTTTGAATGTGACTGTGCAAAGAGTAGTTCAGAATAGTTGTTGGACCAGGATAAGTGCTGGATAATGGAAACCTTTACAAACAAAAACAAATTTGTCTTTCTCAGTGCTGATGGTAGAGCAAAATTATGGGATGTGAGGAGAGCATCTGGATGTCTTACAACACTTGATCAGCACAATGGAGAGAAGTGCAAAACATCTTCTGAAGGAGGTAATGTGGAATATAATGGTGATACGCCAAATGTGAATAGATTCATTCTTTAATTTTGTAAATGAATTGTGAAGTGGGAGAGGCAAAGACAGTAATGATAATACAAGTGACCATGTCCTGCATAACATAAACCACTGAATTTTATTTAGTTCCTTCTGTTATAGACCCAGTGATTGTGATTGGGTGTCTTGTTTAGAAAAATCTCCCTAATAACCATGTACTGTGTTTGCTTTAAATGTTAGTTTCCTTTAGAATTTGGAATTGTGCCATCCAGTTTTTATGGGGAAGAATTCTTTCCTGTTTCTCATAATGAAAAATCACTATATTACGTGTTTACTGTCATAATAGTTTTTGCATTCTTCTAAAACAAAGATAAAACAACAACAAAATCTGGAAAAAAAGGTCTATAACTTGGGCAGGCCAAAAAAGCTCTTGCAAGGTAGTTGCTTTGAGATAGAAATGCACACTGTTTAGAAATAAATTACATACATGTACTCCTATATTTGCTCAAATTAATACAGCTTTAGCACCCATTCTCCATCCCTTAACTATACAGGTTGTCTGTTTCTTCTTTTTTGTTCTTTTTCTCTTTAACTGGAAAGCTTAAAATAGAAAATTCTGCCTTGATGCATCTGTAAAATGGCTTTCAGAGAGATGTAAAAATATTGAAATTCAAGAAATGGCTGCCATGAAAGCTAAGACTGTTGTAAAATTATTTTTTTTAATCTCATTTTGTTCGTAAAAGGTAAATAGTGAACTTATATGCAACTCCAGGAATAATTAGTGTAGTTGCATTATATAATATAATGCTATCTGTTTGAGTGATGCATTGTCTTGTTCAAACACAAATGCTTTCTTTTCATGTTCTTATTTTTCTATCTCTAGGATCAAATTTATCATAATTTAGTGACAGTCAAAAATACAGGATTGTGTATATAGAAATAGATCTGACCTAAAAGAAGTGTAGCTAATTTGTTTATCAAATGTTGCAAAATAGCTAAAGCTTCTTTACTTGAAAGATATGTATTATGTACTGCAGTACAATATGGAGATATCTCATCGTCTCAATTAATTAATTGTGGGCACCATAATCAGTTTAGGCATGGTAGCACTAAGTTCTCTTTTGGCTACCATATTCTAATTAAGAAAATGCATGATTGCAGGGTGAACCCAATTGAATCCCTTTATAGTATGTAATGAGCGATATTGGCCAAGTCAACTGTATATGCAATCTATTTATGGCTGTATATTTTTAAATAAAGTAATCCGTGGAGGTAGTCATGTTTTTTGAATCCAAAAGTTAAATTATTTATACACTATATAAATGTATATACAGAATAGTAGTTCCCTAGATATCTGAAACACTATCTTTTTCTTTCTTTTTTTTTATTTTCTTGCAGTAAACACTACCCACAATGGACGAGTGAATGGTTTATGCTATACACATGATGGACTTCATCTGTTGACCGTTGGTACAGATGATCGGATGAGACTCTGGAACAGCTCCACCGGAGAGAACACACTAGTAAGTTTTCAGGGATCCTTGATTATGTTTTTATTTGCACTTAGTTTTCAACAATTGCCACTAGTTTGTGCAACCCTGGATATTCATTTATTTTCATTAAAGGTATTGCTGCTTTATCTCCCTTGGTTAAGGATTTTTCAGGCCTTTTTTGTTCAGGATTTTTTCCTTATTTTTGCTTGTTCAAAAAGAAAACCCATCGTGAAATATTCTAAAAATAGAATATGGGATGAGATCTCTTATTTAGTGCCGTTTTACTTCCTGCTGATCAGTTTCAGAACATATCAAAAAGTTTCCCCTATAGACCTTTAAATGAAAGGTCTTTTCTATTCTCTTACTATTTATATTCGCTAGCTCCTTCTCAGCACTTCATAAACAGACATTTTTGTGTCTCCAAATCCCTATCACCAAAGTAGATAATAGAGTTTGTTCACACTCCTACTACCAGCTGGATCAATGTCTTTTGTTTTGCTGTGCCTGTTAGTTCCCTGACTTGTCTCATAGGCTCTTGCACCATTATCTTAGTTGGAATTGAATAGCTTGATCCCGTCTAGTTTAGGTCCTGAATTGTACAGTCCAGAGTACTGTATTTTCATCCACTACACAGATACATTGCTTAAAATAATTTTAAGTTTTTGACAGTCAAATATATGCATGTGCAGGTAATAGAGGTCCACTCCCATAGTCAGTCCTTCTTACCATCTTCTTAGAGTATCTCCGTCTCTGCACTTGTAGCGCTTTCCCCTTCTCTCTCGCTGACCCCACAAACACAGAAAGGAACCTGCACAACCAACGGGATTGTGTTAAATCCCCCACTTCGAGGGAGAGAAATACATAGTTCACAAAAAGAGCTATATCTGCTTTCCTGCCTCACTTTGGCTGCCCTGAATTCCCAGTCACCATCCAACTTCCTACAGCTGCTTTCCCTACCCAAATAGTACACTATCTTTACCTTTTTTTTTTTTTATAATTCCTGTTTAGAGTGGGAATCATTTCAAAGAACTAGAAGTTGTAATGTCTGTCTAGCTTTTCTCAGCAGAAAGAGAACTGTAAAACAATGGATAGGCATCTGAGTACTTTGAAGTATCTTTGAGTGTGTGATACATGTGTGATGTTTGGCTTGTTCTTTTATGGGGTGGAGAATATACAGCAGGCAACTCGCAACTCTCCTGTAGGAGACAGCTGGAGATGTGCTCCCTTGTTGTGAACATGTTTTGTCTGTTGGAATTGTAATACTTGGTTTGTATAGTGATAAGATACAGTGTTCATGTGAATACGCTTCTGACTTCTTATGGAGGACCTGACTAGACTGATATATTCACTGGAAGCATTCCCTAGCGTGTTGGGAATTTTTCCAATTTTCAACTTCCGTGAGCTTTCAGTCTAGGTAGGACTTGTCAAGACCTTGAAATATATCAGCAACAGTGATAAGCTGTACTTTTTATTTGCAAGACTTCCCACGCAACTCACAAACCAAGGTCCTGCTTAGCCGTGTAGCCTCTTATCTCATAGTTCTGCTTGCAGGAAACAATACTGAATTTCTCAGCAGCGATGAACTCCAAGATTTAGCGGAAGGCAGACATTTCAATGCATTTAACGTGTCACTCCTGACCGGTGCATAAGAAATAACTTAGGAAGCTATAGCAATGCTCTATTTTCTTTTAAATCCCTTTGTTTTTCCCACTTATTTATGACATAATTCTGCTTGCCCTTCAGTCCTTTTCATCTGTTGCTCTTCTGCCGCTCCTTGCAAACTCAGGAGGGAGAGGCGCAGAATTGTTGTCTGCATTGCTGGTGCTCTTCCTGCTTCCAAGAGCAAGGCATGAGATGCTGAGAAGCCCGTGAGGGCCTGCTCTGGTTCTGGCTGGACTGGTGCTGCTCTTCTTTGCCATCTAAATAGTGTATATTCTTCAGAAATACAACCTTCTGCAATACTGATTAGTTTGCATAAAGGGCACTCTAAAGAGTAAGAAGCAAGTTCTCTCCAGTCCATGGAGTTAGCAAGTCTTAGAGTGAAGTGGTTGGGTTGTTGGTACTTTATTTTTGAGATGAATGCACATAATAAAAGCTGGACTGAGACGACGATCTCACTTTTTGCTTACCACTGAAGTGGTTAATAAGACAGTGTGATTAGGCCTGCACCCATTGCCAGCTCCAAGAAACACTGTTCCCTCGTTGCTTTTCATAGTTTAGCCTAATGGGAAATAACTTTTTTTATCTACTGCTATCTGAATACTAGTATTTGGAAATTATGTATAAACTAGCTTGTGTGTGTATGCTTGTGTGTGTGAAATATGTTAAAGGAGAACACTGGGAAAAAGTAAACGCTGTACCTTAAAATAAAGGGGACTCTTTAGAGATTTAGATTTAATATTTTCAGTTGCTGGAGCTTTCAGAAAACGTAAGCTTTGTCTTGCTAAAAACTGTATGTATGCTATTGTGCATATCTGGTATTGTGCATAATTTCAGTATTTGGGAGAAAATGGCTATGTGGGACCATCTAGGAAAATGTTCAAGCGGGAGTTCCTGAACTAATTTCAGTAGTAGCTGTGGTTCATCAAAGTAGATCTGGCATGAAAGGTCAATGCAAATTCCATCTTTAAGTGTGGAGCTGCTGCAGATGGAGGCATGTCTTCCCTCCTCCCCTCCCCTGTTTCTCAGAGTTTATAATAAAGATAACGAACATTAATAAACAGAAAAAATCATTGTCTCAATGAACATCTCTATTTGGCAATCCCAAGAGTTATGTTAAAAGGTGAAGCCTAACATGAATCTTATTGGATATTAATGTAAAAATGTAAATGTCCTTTTTAAGTAAAGTTACTATGTATAATTTGAGTTAATAACTAACTGCTTAATCTTTCAATTTACAGGTGAACTATGGGAAAGTCTGTAATGAAAGTAGAAAAGGACTCAAATTCACCATCTCCTGGGGCTGCAACCCAGAGTTCGCTTTTGTACCGTATAAGAGCACCATTGCTGTTTACACAATTTTCTCAGGAGAACTGATAACTAGGCTTAGAGGGCACTATAGTACTGTTGACTGCTGTGTGTTTCAACCTCATTTTCAGGTGAGTGAAATAATCAGGAATTCCTAGAAATGTGTGTGTCTCATCTCTGCCTTGTCTTTTGAAATGCTTGGGAAAGGGAGCAATCCCGAAGTGTCAGCATCAGCGTTATACCATCTGCCAGAAATATCTCCCTGTTGTTATCACTCGTGTGTGCACATGACTTGAGTGTGTTCACAAGGACTCATTCAGGATAGTCAAAGGCTTGCGGGCACCTTCACTTCATTTGTTATCCACTGTGATTCCTTATGTGCTTTCAGAGCCACCCTTACTCCTGTTGGATTGTACACTCTCCCTGGGCTCACTTCCCTTTTTCTTTAAACAACCTTGCATTTGTTAGTATAAATTTTTCCTCTTTGGGCTTTAGGCTACTATATTGCAAGTATGTCACCAGCAAACATATTGCTAGTATTAACCTTATTGGTTTATGTTCACACGTGGATTTCCAAACAGGTGGTTCTGTCTTGAGATGATTAAACAATTTGATCAGTCTTCATACAAAAACCACTGATATTCAGTTAAAAGATACATTTTTTTGAGAATGTAGATGTCTGTAAAATTTCTCTCATTTTATGTTTGCAAGCAGTATTAAAATGTGGTATATATTTATAGCTATGCAACTATATTTTAAGATAAACTTGTTCTAAATACGGTCTCTTTTTGACAGAGCCTGCTTTATTGTAAATTATGTTGGATATTTTCCTAAAATATTAATTGAAGAACTCCATTCAAAATCTTCAGAATCTTTTTAATCACCTTTTCTATCTATCGCCTTTCTTTAGTCCCTTCTTTCTATTTTTCTGCCTAGGATTAAAGAAATGCCAGGCAGCCCAATAGTATCTGTATCATTCCACCTTTTTTTTTCTTGTTCTCCTGAATGGTACATTAGCTCACTTTCGGTTCTATTTATTCCAGTGTGTTTTGTATATATTTAACTTGAGCAGGTCAGAAGTTTCCTCAATCATCTCTTCTAAGATGCTGATGCAAGTTATTTCTCTGCTGGGGAAATCGATAGCTGCAGAGATGCAGCCTTTTTAGCACCTTTCCAACTTAGCACATTGCCTTCATACGAAACAAGGTCTACATCTGACTGCTCTACATAGTTTTTAACATTTCCACCTAGTTGTAGTCTCTATCATTTTTATTTTTTCTTCATATTAATACTCTTCTAGGCTATTTTGCTTCCTTTAAAGCTGCTGAATGATTTTCTTACTGCACCCCCAAATCTGCCCTTTATTATTTATTTTTCAGTTCAAAATCTGAGTTAAATTTATTCCTCCCAGTTATTGTTTTCCTTCTATTGCCCCTATTTTATTCACTATTTTTGTTTCATCTCATGATTGAAACAGATTCTAAAACCTTGTGTACCGCTTTTGTATTTGAGGTGGGAAGTGTTATCTCTTCCCTCAGAAGCGTTATCGTAGCTACGATCCCTGGCACCCAACCAATTACCTGTTTGCCAGCTAGTGATTTTCATCTTCTCTCTATTGTTTTTAGGTTCAAATTAGTTACTGTTCTTAAGTGACTTACCTTTTGTGTTTGAGTTGCCCTGTGTAACTACAGGGTAGTGTGAGTTATATGTGCATGTGTACATCCTTTTGAGATTCCGGGAATAAAGCCATAAAATCCACTATTATTGTTGGCCTAAATTTTTCTTATGTAACTCTCTCCATGAAGCTAATGAGATGTTAAGCTGCTTGAGTAATAAGAGCTGCAGAATATTGCCCATTAAGAAGGGAAGTTAATTTAATAAGAGTTAGAGAATTTCAAGGGTGGTGCGAAAGAGGAGAAGTCAAATCTTCCGAGAGAATTTTACTCTTGAATCCAATACTCATTCAGTATTGTTGAATCCAATATTCAATAATATTGAATCCAACACAACTAAATACCAATGTGCTGTGTTAACTGTGTAAAATAAGTAAACAAGACCTGTGTTTCCCTTTCAGATACAGAATAAAGTACATAACTTGTAGTTAATTAGTAATAAAGAAAAATTATTAGCAGTACATGAGGAACATTTTTTTTATGTCCTTTTATATTCTGGGAATGCCAATGACAACTACAAAGTTATTTGGCAAATAATTATTACCCAAATAGTAGTACCCATCTGTAACAATCCGGTGATAGGTTAAAAAAATGACAAAAACTAAAACATAAATTCAGCCTTTCTTGAAACCTTTCCTCAGAAATTTAAAATGCAGCACTGAATTACTATGCTATGCTATCCCATAAATATGCCTGAAGCTTTATGCATTGGCTCTTCTTTTGACTGACTTAGGGTCTGAGTCACAGTTTCAAATTGAAATAATTGTAAATATTAGTCAACATGGTCTAGATGAATTGAAGATATTGCAATCCCAGGATCAGAAGAGAGACAAGTAGTAATAAAGACTAATTGAAATATGCTGATTTCCCAATGACATTGTTCACCAGGGCGGGACATACTGCTGGTTCTCAAAGTTCCAGTGATTTGTGTGTCTTGCAAAAGAGAGGATGCTGGAGCAGAAGGGATGGCTGATTTGTACCTTGGCATGAATTCGACCTGTCCTGTTCTTTTAAGGGAGATAAGTAGGATGTTTAATCCTGCTTTGTGCACGAATAACTTCATTCCCGGGAGTGGTTACACGGAAGTCATTATAGCAGCTCACTTGACTAAGTTACCCATATAAGTGGATATTTATAGGAACTGGTTAACTTCATAGTTAATTATTAAGTTCCTGTGCCAACTGTCAGAGTAATTCATGCTTTTTGTAGAGTTAAATACACCTAAGAGAAAATGAAACTTTCTGCAAAGACAGAACTGTAATTTATTGCTCTATATTGAATCAACTTATTAAAATCCTTTTGGAGACATGCACTGAGGTGTTGGGTTAAGTGCAGGAGCCAACAAGCTTCTAGATGACTTTTTTCACTGTCAGCTTGGATACAGAAGAGAATGCCATGCATGCTCCACTCAGGTAATTTGTCCTTATGGTTGTTCTCATCTTAATTGCTGTCAGACATTTTATATAATAAGAAGGAGTCTAATTAAAGATTGAAGGCATGTGAAAATACCTTGATACACATGAAAGTGAGTAACAGTTTGGGAAACAGGAGCATTATTAGTGCAAAATTTACTGCAAAGGTGGTGCAGTATTTCTGAACAGCAGAATTTGTTCAGTTGAGAGACAGAGAAACCTGTATTTCCTCTAAGAAAAAGCAAAGAAAATTAAGCCATGATTGATGGATGGCTGTTTGGTGCAGACACCATTTACTTGCACGTGTTTGTAGGGTACCCAGCACATTGGGATTCCACTCTTAGTCATTAGAATAATAAATAAGGTTATTAAATAATAAATCAGTCTTTCTGATCTCTGCCTTCCTGACAGATGCCGACTTCAAATTGTTCCTTGTTTGTTCTTTTGCTTGCCTATGCCTACTTACACAATGCTTACTCCTTTGCCTCATATTTATGCACTCTTCTAACCTGTGTCATATTGGATATTTTTGTGTAGATTCATATTTTTAATTTTAATAGAAAAAACTTTATGTTTTTTTGATTATATTACAAATTAGGAGTTACGTATGTGTCTTTATTGACCAAAAAAACAATTTCATACAATTTATTTGCCAGCATTACTTCTATTTCAATATTCATTAAATTTGTATAGCTGACCTTTTTTTTGCTTGCTTTTTTTAAAGGAGCTTTATAGTGGTAGCAGAGACTGCAATATCCTTGCTTGGATACCTGCCCTTCGAGAGCCAATTCCTGATGACACTTCTGAGAAGGTAACTAATAGTTTATGCAGTTGAAATGTACTCTTTGTCGGTGCTATGTATGCAAGAAAAGCATTATATATGAAGTGGATTTTCATCTTCAAAATTGGTAACAATGCTGATTCACTGGAAAAATCTCTTGTACACTTGCTGTTTCTCTTCCAGTTGAAGTAGTGTTTGTTATTTGACTGCCAGTCTTTCAACTTCCAGTTTAGCTTCCTTAAATTCTGTTTTCTGTAGTTTGTACTCATTTGGAAGTGAAAAACATCTAAGAAAAACTGCATTTTAAATTTGTTTAGGAATATGATTGTATACTAAACCATAAAATTAAGCATGCTGCAATTCATATCCAATGCAATTCATATCCAAATACTTTTGAAACAGAAATATAATAAAGAACATAGACTTTGAGAGAAAACATGCAGACTGTTCCCAGGACAGATCATAGTAGCACTGTTTTTCATAGGAGAGCATGTCTTTCTTCTCACTATTAGAACTGGTCAATATAAATTTGAAAAACATTAGGAAAGGGGGAAAATAAAGTTTTAGAGGGACTGAAGCCCTTCTCAAAATAGTACAGCAGCTTTTACAACTGGTAAAAATCAGGAGATACTAATATTTTGAATTGTATCATAGAAAAAATGCATTTTCTAACATTCCAGCAGTGTTCTATTTTAAAAAGTTGGTATAAAACATTTGTTGCTCTATTTTGAAACATTGTTTACAAAAAACTACACTTAAAGAAAAAAGTAGTTTCAAAGCTTATGTAGTATGAAATGAAGTCAAAGTGTGTTCCAGTGACCTGAAATGAATGTTTTTGTTCTGCTAAGCTGTGATTTTTGAGCTTTCTCTTTTTTTCAGTTTAAGCAGATTTTTTTTTTTTTTTAATTATGATTTTAGTGTGGGGCTGGAGGGAGGGAAGCTGCCTGCTCTGATGATGATTGCCCCTCTAGGTTTGCCCTTGTGGTGCCTGAGCCGTATATGCCGCTGCTTTGCCAACTGTTACCCTCCTGCTGCTGATGACAAATGTTGTCATATTGTACATTCAGACATTTGTTAGAGCTTCCAGTTATGTTCCAGATGTCTTAATCAAAATTGGATTTAAATGAAATACTGTGTCTTTTCACAGTTTGTCCTTTTTTTTTCTAATGGACAAAACGTCAAAGAATAGATTATAAAAATCTTGTATCTTTCAGATGCAAGCCAGTTTGTTTGCAGATAGTAGTTTAAGAAATACCTTAAGTATTACATTTATTTACGTTTCATGTTTTTAATTACTTAGAGTACTATTAAAGCAAACCTCAGAGTGATTTTGTTTTGTTTTTTTCCAGTCTCTTTCTCAACAGCATTTAAATCCAGCATATGAGGATGCATGGAGCAGCAGTGAGGATGAAGGCTGAATTTCCCTGGTGTGCTGGTATAAAATTGACATTCAGGCAGCTACGTTCAAGGACTTTATCTACAGAATCGGATATCGTCAGGCTTATTGTGACTGGAGTCCTCGTACAGTTGTATTAAAGCCAGGTCTTTCAAAATAACCTTCCACCCTTTTTCCCTGGCATCATCCTCACATTTATTGCTTTATCTAAGGGATTACTTTTTCATATCTACTGACTTTTATACTTAACCCTTACACATTGGTGTGCTTTATTCAGTGTTGAACAGCAGATGAAAGAAAACTAAAGGCCCTTGTGACTAGTTAATAGTACATTTTTTTCTGATATCTCTAATACATAGGGAGATTATCCCTTCATTTCTGAGACATCTGATACAGAGGATTTTGCCTTAAGGAGGGCTTGCTCAGGGATACTTCCAGTTTATTTTCTACAATGTCTAGATATAGCGAACTGAGACCTTGTATGAGTGTCAGTGTGCTGTGGGAACCTAAATGGGTTTATGTGCTTGTTGTTTTGTGTTTTATTAGTCTAGCTTGAGTTTCTCCATGGATGAGATATTCAGTTCAGGAAGGGGCAGATTAACTATCCAAGTATTTATATGGAATCCCTCATCAACTTGTATCTGAATCTGTCCCAGAAAGTTAAAAATAGAAGCTAGCTTGATTAGGTTTTTGTTAACTCTTGTTAAAGTGACTTTAAGGTTAATCCTGTATGCATGAATCTCATACGTGCTTCTCTACCCAGAGTGGAGAATTCATAGACAGAAATGGGCTTGAGGTGCAGTACAAGACAATGTGTGAATCAGGTTTTATAGACTAGTCCTTGAAAACTCTGCTTTCATCTGAATTTGTGATCTTAATGCACACAGTGTTTTGGTCAGGAGGAGTTCTGGGGGTTCATTGCCTAATCTCAGTCAGTGTTTGTGCCTCAGCAGCCATGTGCTGAGAGCTAAATGATAAGTTAATGTTGAACTGAGATGCACAACTTCAGCAGGGCGGGGGGAAAAGGGAGAAGGGAAAGGGTGCACTTCAAACAGTAATACACAGTTTCTGGAAGTGAGGTAAAATTATAAATAAATGAAAGATAGTAATTTAATATTTATATTATGTATAGATATGCTGAGTATGCATTTCTGAATTAATTCTCTGTGCTTTTGTATTTAGTATCTATATAAAATATAGACTGTCACTTTCTGTATCAGTTTAGATCCTAATGGTGTCTACAGGAATCAGGGTATATCAAGGTAACATTTTTGTTAGGCAAGTTTCATATGTAGCTTGTATGTCCAAGGAGAGACCAAAAATTTTACATGTGCTATTAAATGGGTTGTTGCAGGGTGAAAGACTTGCAGAAGTTTCAGCTAAAGACAGTTTAAGGAACAGCCTGAGTCTGACCTTATGGTAATGGGGGGGACCAAAAAAACCCCACCTTTCTACTTTTTAAGTGATAATATTTGTTGCAATGGTTATTTGGTTGGCTTTTTTTTCTATCTAAAACAGGAAAAATGAGGAAAAACTTAAAGGAAGGAAGTAGGTTTTGATTTTGTCTTTCAAAAGACATATGTTCTGAGGGATGACTTTTTTGCATACTACAGTCTATATTTTGAACATGCTTAACAACCTTGCATGTATTAGGTATTTGAATTTCTAAAATATTGCTCTGTAAATCTTGTGAGCAAATTATCAAAGAACGAATGCATTATTTTCCAAACAGTTTTCAGTCATCAGTTTCCCATCTGTAGTATGATTGTAAATGGTGTTGTTACAGGCAAGAGGTTTATGGTGCTTTAGAGTATGGTTCTTAGAGGGGAAAAAAAGGCTTGTTAGGCTTAAATGGAATTGCCTGTGTTGCAATTTGTGCTCAGCACCTCATGTTTCTCCACTGGTTGCCAATGGGAAGAGTCTGTTGTCTTTACTCCACCCCATCACCCCATCCATCCATCCCACAATAAGACACCTCCCCTCCAGGTTGCTTTTCTCCAGGCTCAACAAGCTCAGCTCACTCAGTCTCTTCTTGTACGTCAGATGCTCCCAGTCCTTAACCATCTTGGTGACTCTTCACTGAACCCACTCTAGTATCTCCTTGTCGCTCTTGTGATAGGGAGCCCAGAGCTGGGCACAACCCCACAGATGTCACACATGGGCTGAACAGGGGGGAAGGATTGCCTGCCATGACATGCTGGTAGCACTTCATGCCATCTAGGTTCCTGGCCTTTGCTGCAAGGGTGCATTGCTGGCTCCTGGTCACCTTGGTGTCCACCAGGGTCCCCAGGCCCTTCTCTGCAAAGCTGCTTTGCAGCTGGACCTGCTTTGCAGCAGGTCCCCCGGCTTCTACTGGTCAGTGGGATTCCCACTTGATCTCTCCATCTACTTCCTTAATCTCTACTTGTCAGTTGGTCAGGGAGGATATTATGGGAGAGAGTGTTGAAAGCCTCACTAAAGTAGAGATAAACAACATCCGCTGCCCTCCTTTTATCTACCAAGCCAGTCATTTCATCATGGAAGGTTGTCAGGTTGGTCAGTCATAATTTTCCATTTTTGAATCCATGCTGACTACTCCCAGTCACCACCTTATCCATAATATTTTGGAAATTATTTCCAGGATCATTTGAGGCTAACTAGCCTGTTGTTCCTCAGATCCTCTTTCTTGTTACTCTTGAAGGCAGGAGTGATGCCTGCCTCCTTCCAGTCCTCAGGAATCTCCCCAGCTGCCATGGCCTTTCAAAAGTAATTGAGAGTGACCCCACAAAGACATCAGCAAGTTCCTTCAGCACTTATGGGTGCATCACATCCTGTGGACCTGTGTATATAGCCAGTTTGTTTAAGTGTTCCCTAAACTGATCTTCCTGAATCAAGAGGAAATCTTCTTTCCCCCAGACTTCCCCTCTCATCACAGGGAGTCAGGCTTGCTGAGGGAAAGTACTACAAGACCAAGGCAAAGAATCACTGAGAACCTTGACTCTTTCCATGTCCTTTTTCACCAGTTCCTCTGTTCCATTCAGCAGGAGGCTCACACTTTCCATATTCTTTTCCTGCTAATGTACCCTGTTACCATTTGCATCCCTTTGTGGATTCAATGGGAGATGGGCTTTGGCTTTCCTAACTCCATCTCTGTACACTCTTTTTCTATATATTTTCTGGGTTGCCTGTCCCTGCAACCATAGCGGGTGGACCAGCTCTCCTAGATCCTGTGGACCATCTCCCATGGTGTTTTAACAAGCACATCTAGAGACAGGAATCTATTTAAAAATGTGGAAACTTTCCTCTGTATTTTATGAGGATGATTTTTATACTGTTGTGTAATTTTTTGCACCATATCAGTTTTATGTAAATAGCCCATAAATGCAGTATAGGCTGTAACTGACAAAGAGGAGAATGGGGATATTATTTGCCCGAATAGTTACCTACTCATACACCTGCCAATTTAGTTTCTAAATCTGTCTCAAACAGCTACAAATAGTAATAGCTTTGAGGCTTTATTGTTCATGGTAACTGTTAATATCTTCTAAATCTGAATCTTTCCCAACTCCATCCTGGTATCAGCCGATGATGCTGTCGTTATTCCTATTGACAGTTGTCCTTTTCTGCATGGAAGGAAATGAGTGGGTTTTTCTTGTTTTGTTCTTTTTGGGGAGGCAGGGGAAAGAGGAATACAAGCCCATTTTACAATCCAGCATCTGAAAAACTTCCATGCAGTGGCACTAACTGATACATGATGTTTAGTTTCCAGGATGTTGAAATTCTTGGTACTAACCCACATTCAGTTTATGTGAAAATTCTGCTTAGGAATTGTGTATATATTATATTTTCTTTCAGTATTAAATGTTCTCTGTAGAGTAGTAAATTTGTTATTTAAGTTCTCTGGATAAAGGAAACTTTTTTTAAAAAAAATCTATTGTATTCTTGTGGTGACTGTATTCAATAGGTGAAGCATGTGTATTTTCTGAATGAAAAGGAGCATGAAGATACATGTTAATTTTGACAGAGAAGAACCAAACTAAGCAAAGATTGGTGGCTGCATATGCTTGTCTTGCTTATATGTAAGTCAAAAATGATAATTACTTCTGAGTCTTCACCTTCTACAACTTTTCTGTTTTATTCTTATAGCACATGTGTAGGATAGTTGCATAGCTAGAAGTGCAGCAAATGGAGTAATTACTGAGTTAAGGGCACTTGCTGTTCTTGTGCGTCTGAAGAAAAAAAGATTTGAAAATCCAGTAAAGTGTCAGATGGAATATTGTGTTCATGTTGGGGAAAAAAGTCATTCATTGGGGAGGCAGCTAACAGATAGCTGGATGCTAAATTCCATTAAAATAGTAGGAAAGGGTTTAAAGGGTTTATTTAAACTGAACATGACAGCAGTCTATTTTGATAGCAGGTACTGGGATTTGGTATTTGTACTCCAGGTTAGAATATGTAGGAAAGTCTTTCATCCTTTCAGGCCATTCCAGGAATTAGAAGAATCAGAAGACTTGCTTTGCCTGCCAGGGAAGTTGAGAAGATTTTTTTCATCTTGATGCAGAAGGTACCAATAGCCAAAGTATTTAGTGCTTCTTATGAGAGATCAAAGAAATTTCCTTCTAGCCTAAGGAAAGAATGGAGATGGGAGCCAGTCTGACCCAGCCCCACTGAAAAAAAGTCTGGAGAGGCAAAGAAAAGTCTCCTTTGGCTTGAGAGAAAGTTGAGTTCCCTAGAGACTCAACTCAGACACCCCCCCCCCCCCCGATGAATTAAATCTAGATTATGATACTTGGAAAAAAAATGGATAATGAGATATAGAAGTAAAAAGCTGATTTGTTTTATACAAAGACCTGGAAAAAGACATTAGCAGGTTAGTTCCCAAATGAGCAAACTATGAATTTCCCCAACTGAGAGGAAAAAAGTTCATCACATGGTGATGGATTTTTATCTCCTTTTGCCAATTTCTCTGTCACCAATATTTTTCCTTGTTACACATATGCTAACAACACTAAAACTGTAGAACCCTATTTGACACCTTTTTCATAATATTTGACTATGTATTAAGTCTTTTTTATTATTATTTTTTATCAAGGAATTTCTAATCTATTTGCCTCGCTTGGTGCTTGCGATTTTAAAACCTCTGTCACTAAGGCTTAAAAAAAATCTCAGATTCAGAAACAAAATTAACTCTTACTTTTATGCTTAACCTTGTCTTATAGTCTTTATACTGCCTTGCACTGCATATAAAAGTATGTGTGTATGTATGCCCATATAAATTAGAAAACCAGTAATTTGGGGCTCCAGTTGAGAAAGATTCTCAATGTTCCTTGCAGGTAAAGGTTTAGGACAGTCAGTTAAGCTCTTCAGTGCACATTGGACTAGCATCTGTCACAGTGAACATATAAGCCTAGTATTATTTGAATATAAATAAAGTTTGAGCTCTGTGGTCAAATTATGGCATATTAGTTAAGCCATAGGAATTGTTCAGCTATGTATATTTGGAGAGCACCACATACGAGCCAAGATAGCTAAGCCCACAATGAAAGGAGTTGAGTATTTGCCATTGCTTAGTCACTTAGATCTGTACTGAGATTCTAAGATGTCTAAGAAACTTTCTTGGAGGCAGTATATTGATTACAGTGAATAGCAGTTAATATTTATAATGTTTAACTAAACACAAGTATGCAAAGCATGTCAATAAAGTCCTCTCGTGAGATTAAAGATCAGTCACGAAACAGACATGCCTTCTTTTCTCCTTCCCTGCTTGTGTGTGTTTTAGTCTATTTTATGAAAACAATGGGAATGGATGGTAAGAAGGGATGACTGAGTGTCCAGGAATTCCAGCAGGTGCATAAACTATTCCCCACAGCTTCATTCCTTCGGATGATATGTGTGCTTTGTGGTCAGCTGTACCTATCAACCCACACATTCCTCCTGGATGACTTTTAACCAGTGTTATCCACCAAGCTGTCACCTTTAACCACTCTTAATCCTGTCAAATTTCACGAAAGCCAAGAGATGAGAAAAACATATTTGGGACTGTCGAGGAAGAGAAGAAAAAGAAGAAGAAAAAAGAGAATTTTTAAACTTACATATGAGTATTTTGTAAAATTTATGTATTATTTGCTTTCAAATTAACACAAACCATCATTTATAATTATGCATTTTAGCGAGTCAAGATGTGTGAGGAAGGAGACTTTCACTCAATCACTGAGATCTATCTATTGGAAGATTACAAATCTGCCCTTTTCTGCAGTTGTGCAAAAGAGGCATCTGTGATCCTACATGGGTTTTATAGTAAACAAAATGCAATGAATGTCCTCATGCCACGTAGCAGATTCAAATTAGAAGCTCACGTCAGTCCACCCAGTCATTTTTACAGCCATATGTTTGTAATCTAGAGTAGCATGTTTAAGCAAGTACAGGGTAATTTATTCTTCAACAAAAATGATATACTTTTGTTTAATACAAGCTAGATGAATGAGGGAGGAAGGAGGAAGAGTTTAGTAAAATATTTTGCTGTTGTCACATTTGAAAGATATTAAGCATGTTCCTTTTTTTTATGGACTGGAAAAGATTTGTTTAACATGCTGTTTGCTTTATATTAGTTACAGGTCTTAACCTCCAACAGAATCTTTCTTAGATTCATCTAATTTAGAATCATAATTTTACAGAAGTTAGATCAAAAATGTACTCATAATAAATGGATAAATATATTATCTTCCTGCTGGAGATCTTTGGCAAGAACAGACTTAGATTTGATAGCCAGCCAGTTCCATTTGTATTTAAAATTTGAAATTGACTCTTAAAGTAGTTCAGGACAGCCTCTGAAGGGATTGTAGCTTTTAATGCCCGTATGTCCATGTTACTTTGATTAAAAAAAAAAAGAAAAAAAAACCAAACCAAAAGAGCCTTTTTCAGAAGGATGATCGCTAAAAAAGAGATCCTTTTCCTGTAACTCAGGGTACGTGTATTTTTTTGGCAGCAACATAACACCGAAAAGTTAACTCTAGTTTGATTGAACAACCTAGCTAAAACAAGCCAGGCTAAACTATTTTGCTGTTATGCCAAGCTCTAACTTTGTCTATATATAGTGTATCCTCACAGGACTTGGATATTTTACTTGTTACTGTGATAATACACTCTTCTATTTTCTGCAGATGTGTTATATCAGTAAAGTGAAATGAATTCATCATTCTGGAGAGCCCAGTTTTCTCATAGTAAAAGTCACACCAAACAGCAGGCGTGTGGTAAGAACAGTGGGGAATTTGCATGTTTTGTGGCAGCTGGTAGGGAGTGTCTCATGTTGCTCAATGGTTAATTACTGTTGCTATCACCTCCTACACGACTTGGTAACACCTAAGGAAATCAGCTGATTATAATTCTCATGCTAGCAAACATTAAAAACAAAAATGTGACTTTATAAAATAGTAGTTTTATGTGAAGCTCTTCTCTCTGTCTCTCTCTCTCTCTCTCTGTCTCTCTCTGTCTCTCTCTCGTGAATTACATGGCCCAAAGAATATGTCTTTGCACCTAGAGCAGGCTTATTTCTGCAGGATCCGATGATGTTCTGTGACTTGGTGCTGCTACAAGCGAAACCAGGGCCATACCCTGAACAGGATATCTGCACGATTCCTATGGGAAATGGGCACTTCTGACACATTCTGAGTGTATGGCATATTCCCAGAGCAGTGTCCAATTTACTTCCCAAGGAAAAAATACTGTGTCTCTCACAAGGTTGTTTCAGGTTCACTGTGCCACCTGAATATTCATCAGTATTTATAAAGAAAGTTTCAAGAGCATGTGATTGTTTTGTAGACAGAAATGTACACAAGGGTCTAAGTGGATGTTTGATGCACTTGCTTAATCCTGTTCTTCCACTATGGTTATATAATAAGATTTGGTTTGGCTAATGGAGTATATCAGAATAATTTAAATAATATTCAGCGATGGGATACTGTATTAAATGTAGATATGTGTGAGGCACACAGAGCTCTGATGTAAGAATTATGTTGCTCCTTGGCAAAACTGGTCCTGTTACATGTCTCCCTCTCTCAACATCAGGATATTTACAACTATTGCTGTTAATTTTCATCTCTGTTCTCTGCTGTATGTAGCCGTTCCCATAGACAGGCCTCCAAGCCTGGACTCAGTCCTAACCTTTCTCTACACTAAAGCTCTCAACATTTTACTCAATGAGTGTTATTGATTAAGCTCTTCTGCTTAGAATCTGCAATTCTCTCTGCTTTCAAAATAAGCACCTAACTTCTCTGGACAGTTCTTTGGCCTGTCCTCCCCATTCTCCTCCATTTCCATTAGGGAGACTTCGTTATGTGTTTGCGAGAAGACTGGTTTTGAGCTGAAAAGGTGTTTTGAGCAGAGGATGAGAGAGATTTGATCTGAAAGCAATTTGGGTATGTTAGAGCAGAATCCTACCCTCAGAACAAGGCCTGTAAGAGGGAGTATTCATAAGCGTTTTGTAATCCTTTATTAACATACACAAGCAGTTTCTGGAATGATACTAGTTGGTGTTTAAGCTCCTTTGGACTCAGTGCAATATTTTCCTATGAAAAAGTGCATTAGTTCTAACCTTTCCAGTATTTATTATAGTCGCTATAGAACAGTTGTCTTGAAAAAATATTTAACTTATCTTATAATTGACCTATTTTCATTAATAGTCTCCACATTCACTTGCATTTTCTTAAAATGTTGCTAACTTTAACAAGTTACCAAATAAATTTCAATACTAGTTTATTGATAAAGATATTTAGTTAAATGAAAGTATAGCTAAAATGTCATAGAAATCTCTGAAAAATAGCAGAACTGCTGTACTGAAGACTTTCAATTGAAAAATTACAATTTGTGTTTAATTGTGTTTATGCAATGTAAAACAGCTACCAGCTTTGTTCTTTGTCCCAATTTGCAGATTCTACTTCTACCCAAATTCATACTGCTGCCTTTTTCCCCATCCTTTCTCAGTGCTATTACTTCTTAATTTTTGGCTTAGTGCAATCTGAATTAGTTATTTCTCCTTTAAAATGTTTGCTCCTGCCTCATCTTAAGGCACTGTGTCTAATGCTACCAGCCTCCCTGACTCAAAGCTCTAAGGTCTTCACCAAAAATACCTAGTGATGAAGTTTTACTATTTCTTCCATATAAAATCTGATCTAAAATTTTCTGTCCCCAGAGTTCACTAACTTTCTCTCATCTCCCCTCTTGATTACTTCTTTTTTACTTACTCTCACCTTTCTATTCTACCACCTGTTTGGTGAAAGGTGCTACAGATTTAAGATATGTCTCATGTTAAGATCTTGCTGTCTTTAACAACTTTTGCTCTTATTCCCTCACTACATTACTACTTCTTTAAGACCCTTTTCTTCACCTTGAGTACCTTTCCTAGTTCTGACCTAGCCTATTTAAGTAATCTTTGTTCATTTACTCTTTCAGCAAATATCTCAACCTTTTATCTCAACTTTATTCCAGGCTGGTCTACTCTCATTCATATCAGATTTCAAGTTCCACTTTTGTTATTACACCTTTAGAAAAAAAAGAAAACAACAGAAACTTATGGTTACTTCCCAAATATGCATGAGGAGGAATTTCTGTATTGTTTTTTCTGTATTTTCAATAACCTGGAAAATGGACCACTGATCATAGCTGACCAACATTATTGAGAAGAGAAGCAAGTGATATACAGGATATTATTGGAGACCGTATAGCTCCAGAAGTTCTGGAGGCTTCTGTGCCATGTGAAATGGTACATCACAGCACTGCAGAAGAAGGCTGGAAACTGGTCATTTCTTGCGGGAAGTCCTGAACACTTGCAATTGAGGAACAGGTTTAGTGCCCTCCAGGCTGAGGAGGAGCTGGGCATGGTTTTAAGGTAAGCAACTGGGCTGACAGGCCTCTGCCATGCAGGAACACTCAGAAGCAGCTCTTGTCTAGAGAGGTTTGTTGCCTACCAGAAGTTTGAACACGAGACATTATGGCAAGACTGACAAGGCTTGTCCATGTGTTTGACTGTTATCTTTTGCTGGTCTTCCATATGACACTAGTGATATCAAGTGCAAATTGGAAACCACCAAGCAGGGTTTCAGAGATACGAGGTTGGTGATCAATCTGCTAGCGAGGCAGAAGAATAGGAGGGGGAGTAGACAAATTTTCCAAGTTAACAACAGACTGTGCTGCTGGTACTAGCCGCGCTTTTGGTTTCTGTGAAGATGGAACTCTGTTTGGAGATAGACAGCTGGGGAAAAAGAGGGGATACACCTCACTAAGCAGTCATTTGTGTCTACCAAAAGGTTGACCGGTCTGGCAAGGAGGAATTTAATAGGAAAGATGGAGGAAGGGGAGAGTTATAGAAACAGGCTGGTCAGCAAAATGTGGTTCAAGTTGGGATGCCTTCAGCAGGTACATATATGGCCTGTGATGTGCGTAGGAGACATGACTATGGAAGATCCTCTTGCACTCCTGGGAAGCATGTGTGCTCAATCACCTCTCTGAAATGCCTGTACAGCAGTGCACATGACATAAGGAACAACAAATAATTTTAATGTGTGGGGTTGCAGGGCCATGACTTATTGGAGAAAATGAAATTCGTTATTGGAGAGGCATGGTGTGATAGCTCACGTGACTGGGATGCTGTATTTGATGGCTGCATTCTTTTTAGGAAAGATGCGTCAGGAAGACAAGGTGGTGGAGTTGTTCTTTATGTGAGAGCAACAGCAATGTATTAAGATCTGCCTAGGGGTAGATGAAGAGCGCGTAAAGAGCGTACCAGTAAGGATTAAAGGGCAGACTGAAATGGGTAAAACTGATGTGGGTTTTTGCTACAGGCCCCATGATCATGATGAGAAAGTAGATGAGCATCTTCTACAGACAGCTGGAAATAGCTGTCTGTCCACAGTCACAGGGCCTGGTTTTCAGCCACCCTCATTATCTGCTGGAAAGACAACACAACTTGGCACAAAGAGTCCAGGAGGTTCCTGCAGAGCATTGATGGTAGTTTTTTGACGCAGGTAGTGGAGGAACCAATGAAGAGAAGCGTGCTGCTGGACTATATATGCAAACCCACAAGAAGGACTGGTTGGAGATGTGAAGGTTGGACGCGGTCTTGGCTGTGGGCTGTTCACTTGGCAGCGAAGAGTGTTGCCAGCAGATTGAGAGAGATGATCCTCCCCGCCCTCTCTGCTTAGCCCTCATCACAGAATCACAGAATGTTTGAGGTTGGAAGGGACCTCTAGAGATCATCTAGTCCAACCTTCCTGCTCAAGCAGGGACACCTAGAGCATGTGGCACAGGGTGGCATCCAGGCGGGTTTTGAAGACCTCCAGAGAAGGAGACTCCACAACCCCCCTGGGTAGCCTGTTCCACTGATCTGTCACCCTAACTGTAAAGAAGTTCCTCCTCACCTGGAGACGGAACTTCATGTCATGAGGAATATTGTGTTGAGTCCTGGGCTCAGGAGAGTGTAGAGAGGATGGGGCCAGACTATTCTCTGTGGAGTCCAGCTATAGCATGAGAGATAACAGGCACAAAGTAAAACACAGGAAGTTCTATCTGAATATGAGGAAGATCTTTGCTGTGAGGGTCACAGCACTGGAACAGATTGCCCAGAGAGATTGTGGAGATCTTCTCTGGAGGTAATCAAAACCTGCCTAGACACAGTTCTATGCAACATGCTCCTCGTGACCCTGCTTGATCAGAGTTGTTAGACTAGGTGATCTTTGGAGGTCCATTCGCACCTCCACCATTCTGTGATTATACATTGCTGCTTTTGGATGATTGCAATTATCTAACTTTTTGGAATCACTTCTTTTCCCTTTTGCTGTCCTAAGCTTTTAACTTTTCATTGTATGAGGGCTCACATCTGCTTGATACTGTAACTCAATTGACACAACTTTTAGGCACCTGGGGCTGTGCTAATAATCCTAATGAGTAAATATGCAAAAGTCTAGCACAGAGTAGAGATATGATTGATTTTGGTAAGCCTTCATCTAATACTATCAGCAAAATAGAGTAGTATTTAATAACATGCACAGATGTATCTTGAATTATTGCAGGATAATTAACCAAGAAATACAGAATATATCTGTGGAACACTGACCAGAGTGCTTTAACAGAGATGCTCAGCTTCTTAAAATGGACATTATAAATACTGCTCTGAGAAATGGCAGTTTTCCCATATAGAGGTCTGAGCTCATGCTGCACAAATCATTGAGTTCCCTGACTGGACTTTACAGAAATCTGCAGGTGGATACGCTACATTATTCTAAATCCATCTAATATCATCTCACCCAAAGTCGTCCCCTATTATAAATGACAAAATCATTACTGGTGGCAGTGCCAGGGATAGTCAGCAGAAAGAGCCCTACTCGTGTCCTTGTCATTTCTACTTGTCCACGCTGCCCCACAGCAGTCTCCAGAACTTGTAATTTAAAACCCCTCCAGGCTGTTAAGATAAAGACAGGTCAAACAGACACCTGCCAGGGAAGTCCTGGCAGTTGTGAGAGTTCAAAGTAGCTAAAATGAACCTTGCTTCACCTCTCCTCGGGTGACAAGAAGGAAAGCTCTGGTGCAGGAGTGGAATGCTTCCTTAGTTTCCCTGCACAGAAATCCTTCTATGGCTTGGCAGAGTCTTAAACAATTCTGGGAAAGCTGAAGAAATTTGTGTGGAAGTTTGTCTGCTTTGTCTGCTCAGGTTATTTTTCTCTCTCTTTTTTCTTTTTTTTTTTTTTTCTATCAAGTCCATCTACTAACCATCTTTCATTATAGCCTGTTTGGAAAAATAAGGTGTATTCTTGTGAACTCTAATCTAAAAGCCTTTTAACTATTAAAGATTAACCACTGAAGCATCTATGGAAAAGAACAGTGTTTCATGATGCTTGACTCTAGCCAACTACATTCTGCAACTCAGTTGCTATTAGTAATCTTTTAAGAGCTTGTTCACACCTAACAGGCTAATAGGAAGACAAGCTCAGGTCCTATGTGGAAAATATGCTTCTTTTTGTTAGTGTTCATTATGTGACAGAGGCAAACTACCTTAAAAATGGTAGGAGAGAGCAGTAAGCACAGTAATTTAGCTAGTTCGCCATGTCACAATGACACTATCACTGCAGGAACAGATTTCCATCGCATTCATATGCATGAGCTTGTGTAGCCTTCAAGAGTTTTTATGCATGTGTAACTCATTATAAACAGTAATGACCAAGCTCGAGCTGAGAGCAGCCTGTAGGACATGAGCCAGAAATGTTTCTGAAAACCTTGATTAAGTGCAAAATTTCCATTCTGTCCTCCAATTACATGTCTGGGTAGATGAAGGTGATCCCCATCTAACAATACTTTCCCTTGACCACAGTAAACCTCCAGATAAGACAATGGTTGTTAGCAAAGAAGGATGGTGAGGAGCAAGCTTCAGACATTCAGAAATCCTTAATAGGCTGTATTAGAAAGCCATGTTATCACGACAGAGAAAGACATTATTTAATAGTACCAGTCAGTGTTAAAATAAATTGAAGGGCAACTATTGGCTTTTAAGATTGCAGAGTTCTCACCTAGCTCCCTCTAAAAAATCCATCTCCTTTTTGTGGGTGTTTGTCACGTGCACAGAGAAAATAACGCCTCAGTTGCAAAAGTGGTTTAAGAATGTAGGTCTTACCAACGCCACTGAAAATTTAAAGCTCCTGAGTTTCTCTAGATGAAGAATAACAAGTTATATATTTTTCCATAACAACACACTGTAGGCTAATACAGAAATAACAATTCTTTGGACAATAACAACCCGAAAAAACATAAGCTGCTTTTTGAAATGCTGGCATCTTTAATAAGATTGAATATACTGTAAAGAGTTCCATTAATCTCAGCTAATCTCTCTTCAAGCTGTTTTTATAACACATAATTTTGCCTATGGCTGCTCTAGAGTGAGTGTTAAGGCATGTCAAAATGGGTGGAGATGTAACAACAAGTCTACTTAAAAGGTTTTTTTTTTTTTTTTCAGTTCCCACCTACACATAAAAGCCAGATAATGCTCTGCCATCTGATATGAAGCCACATTCCCACTTCCACCTGTTAATCTTAGCCTATTTAAATTCCCAGCCCCAACCGTAAAGAAATTGCAGGACAGGAATAGTGACAGCACCTACCATGAAGCACTTATGACTTAAAGGTCTTTACTCTTAAGCTTTACACCTAAGCTTTATACTTGAGACGCAAAGCTGTTAAAAGCCAAGTGCCTGATATTTCCCCCTTATATAGCTATTGAAGACAACAAATCTACGTGGGAGAGTTTGAGAATAGCTCCAGAAGCATCCAGGTTAGTGATATATCCTAGAGCGTCTAAAGTCTCGCATTAATAAGTCTAATTGCTCAGCTTGCATGGGAAGTCAGTGATCTTTTTTCTTGGAGGAAACCTTTTGGTTCAACGAGGTCAGACTGAAACTTTCACAGTGATGTTGTTATTTCTACCTGCCTTCTATTCTGGCCTCTAACTCCTTTACAGAATTCTAGGTTTCACAGCAGACTCTCCAAGACAGAAAGTGATCTTCAAGTTATGTCACCTTTCATGTGACTTTGAGCCTTGCCTTGAGCTTCACTGTGTGATGATATGTGCCTTTGAGCAACTAAAGCAGAGGAAATATTATTGACAAAAATTCCTGCCAGTGATAAGCTGCTGTGTAGTAACATGAGGAAGTCTGAGCACTTCAGAACAAACCAGGCTATTTTGCTCATCTCTGTAAGTAGCTCATACTTGTATCCCTAGCAGTACCTGTTAGGAGTTTCATCTGCTGAACAAGCCAGGCTCAGGGAAAAAAAAACTGCCTTGAAGGTCAATGACATTGTAGGGATAAAATGTGTCTGTGTTGGCCTGCTTGTTCTAAATCATTCCTTTGTCTTTTACGGGCTGCACAGTTTTTTGTTTTCGCCTAAGGAACTAATAAAGCCAAGCTCATGGAATCCCCAAAGGAGGTGCTGCTCAAGTCAGTAATAGCCCAAGCAGCTGACAGTTATCTCCTGGGATCACTCCTGCCATGGTGGTAAGTAAGTATAGGCCAGCTTTGTTAGGCTTCCCAGTTTAAGGAGCATTTATTTAGCTCTCAGGTTCTTGTTCCTTGTTCTGAGTTTGGCGTTGTTTTGGTTATGCTATTAGAGACATTTGTGTTAGTAAGAGCAAGAGCTCCAGTATGTTTGCACAAGCTATTGGGATAGTAGGGTAGGTGTGTGCACTTCTTTCTGCCTGTTCCTCTGGAATGAACTTGTTGGCTGAGAGGAAAGGGAGCACCTCTGGAATGAACTTGTTGGCTGAGTGGAAAAGGGTTGCAGGGTAGTTTGAGTGACAAAACTGTAAGAGGGGAGCTGTACCACGTTGCCCTCTCAGCAGAGTGCCTAGAAGACCAGCCTGGTGCAACAAAACTGTTAGGAGCCCTGACTTTTGCAATGGGCAGATGGAGACCGGTGCAGAGAGGCTCAGTGCACTGACTGTTGCACTTCTTATGGGAAAAGAATGCAATTTGCTGCAACTTCAGGATTAGGTGATCAAGTTCTAAAAATAGCACTTTTCAGCTCCTCCTACCATTCTTTCTTCTGCTCATGCAATATGAAGGCCTGTTAGCTTCATATGATTTTCAGGCATCCTTCTGGATCAACATACAATCGCTCTAACTCTTGTATATTTCTGCTTTTAATTATTAGAGTGTTTATGAAAGTCAGATGGACCAATGAACTTGCTTCCAGTTTTCACCAAAGTAACCAAGAGAGGGATCACCCAAGCAGAGAATGCTGTTAATAAGCAAAACTAAGGCTTGTTCAGCTGCTTCATTCCCTGGGCATTCTTCTGCTTTGGAGTGCAACGTATAGCCAGCATTTAGGGTCTTGATGATTTGAGTTCTCTTTAGAAAGAAAATCTTGAGACAACTGGGTATGTTTTCTAGTGGAAGTCTGTTTTCTTGCAAGCAGTAGTTTCCCGAAGTAACAGTGGGGGAAACTCAAGCTGACAGCCTTCTTGCTCAAAACCCGAGTCTCCTTTCCATATGGATAGTGTCCCCATGAGAAACTGTTCCTTGGCTTACTGCAGATCTTTTATTTGTACAAGTTTCCCTTACTTGCTCTTTCTCCTACATGGCTATTACCGATTGTTCCCAGGGACTGGAAGACTGTAAGCATCTTTAAGATGCTGCAGCATTTTACTGTGCGGCTCATTGTTTTAACTGCTTTTATAGCTGTCTACCTAACTCCGTAGAGAATCAGTATTCTTTCTGCACAGTGTGATGGAAGGTGATGTGTTTCTCTCTAAACTCTCTAAAGATTTTCTGATAGCTGCTACCAATACCTTCCAGCATACTTGTACCATTTTATCTTTACATGTTCTGTGAGTGAGAAGAACTCTTGTGACTCTAATAATTTCTATGTGAAATGGATGATTGATCAACACAGTACATTCTTTCATAATGGAACGTGTCCACGTTTCTGCATGTAGAGGCTTGATAGTGGAAGATATTCATTTAGCCTTTTGCAATGTTTTAGAAAATGAAATATATAGGGATGTTGTTGTTGTTGTTGTTTTTCTGATTTCCAAAGCCTAACTTAAAATCTCAGAGCTGTGGTATTACTGCGGGTATGATACACCTCAGAAGAAATGTCATTAGTTATGGAATGAGACATACAGCCGTCTTCAGTCATGGAGTCCAGTCAAAGAGAAACCCACGTTGTGTAGCACTTATGACCTAATGGCTTCAGATGAAGCTATTACAAAAAGAATAATACTGGCTGGTAATTAGGTTATGGAATTACTTTTCGAGAAATCTTTGATTTACAAGTCTTATATTGACAACTGAGAGGCTGACTTTCCAAAACAGAAAAAAAGAACTGTTTGTTTGTGTAACCCAGATATGATGACATAATGTGAACTGAAGTCTCTTACACCGTACAGCAAGATTAGATATTGTAATTCCAAGGATATTTTTCTTAGTGTCTTATCTAAATTAGCAAGTTACTGCATTTAATCAGCTTCTTTCTTCTAAATTCATGGCCGTGGTTATTAGAAAGTGTGTTGTTCAACCAATTTCAAATATATCTGATTCCTTCTAGAATTTTCAAAAATAAGTTTTCCAGAAGGCCTTTCTTCCATGCCTTACTCTTTGTGTAACTTCAATTTCGTAATAACTTAAAAATCTCTGAACTTTCATTGCTTCCTCAAAACTTTTATACACTTCCACTTCCTCCCGTCCTGGTTAGTTATCAGATAAGAGACTATCTTGTGTCTCAGCTATCTTTATGGGAAACTACCAGAGGGCTCTGATGAGAAGTTCCCTTCTGCCTCCAGAACCCACGTGTATGTTTTTGTAATGATGTGCAACTCTTACCATAACAAGATGCTTAGAAAAGCTAGTTGTAGCTTCTGCATAGACACTGACCACAGCAAAAGGATCTTTCCTTGGTGAATAAAAATGTTCTTTCCTCCTGTAGGTACCTGCCTCACTGCTGTTTGGTGAACAAAGCATCCCTCAGCCCCCTGGAGCTAGCGGAGGAATGGAAAATGGCCAGAGAGCTACAGCTGTTAGTACATCTACACATTATATGCTGCCTGAGAAGTTGTCTCCTTTGTGTAATGAAAGATAAAATGTAAATCAGTGGTTGCTCAAGCCCATTCCTGGCAAAGATATTGCTCTTTGCCAGGAGCTGTGCAAGACCCGATGCCCCAGCTACACGTAAGGCTGTCCTCACTAGAGCCAACAGCCTCTGTAGGTTGTATCTCCTTATTTTCAGCACATCCCAAAGAACTTGCTTCTAACAGCACAAATCAAACTTCTGAAACCACATGTAACCACACTGATAACCCTAATTGAAAGTGGTAAAGTCTGTACTATAGGTGTTGTTACTAATCTTAGTGCTCCTTACCATGTTCTTCTGTGATGTTCATGAACCCACCAGTGTGAGCTAAAGCCCATCAGGTGAGCTAAAGTCTCATTGCACTGAGCATTGTGCAAGTATTCTGCAGAGTTAAAATTCAGTTGGTTGAGGGGTTATTTTGTTGTTATATGTCTTAGAAGGGGTTGGCACTCTTGAAGCGTGGTCTCTAAAAGAAGGTTCTTTTCAGACCTGTTTATGCCCCCAACTCATGGATAGGGCTGTGACATTTAGAGCATCCTTCCATGAGAGAGATTAGAGAATCCTTCATTCTTGCTTAGCACCAGCCTCAGCTGCATAATAGTAAAATGATTTTTAATGGCAAGAACGTAATGATTTTGATTCTGTTAGGGAATTTTGCTAGAGGGTCTTGGTACTTTTAGGTAATTCTTCAAATTATTATCCATTTTCACACAAGATTTCATCAAATTCGCTGTTGATCAAGTCAGTTTTGCAGTTGCTTGCAGTGGAATCACAGTAAAAACGAGCCGTTCAGAGACAGCAGTATCTGTGTACTTCTGTGCAGTTACTGGTAGCATAGGCCCGCATAAACATTGGAGAAACATCTTTGCATAATTCAGCCGTAGACCTGTGTGCAGGATTGTGTTGTCCTAACATGCTGTGCTTTCGCCAAAGAAGTGATATTCATGTGAGGAGTTTTTCCACCATTGGGAGATGGTGCCTGCAGTATTGTCTGGCCTCTTACACCCAAACCCACACATGAGCCTCCAGAACAGACCTATGATTACAAAAATTCAGAAATGCCCCAGCTAAACAAAGTAGGGCATTATAGCTCTGAAGATCAGGTAGAATAAGCACTTTCTTCCACAGTAAGTAATAAGCAAAATCTGATAGTAACTCCGGCTGTAAAACGAGGAGGGCCATGGAGAGCCCTTCTGTTTCCCGTCCTGCTGCCTAGCGCAGCTCAGCACTGCTGCAGCTTACACAGGGTCTGCTCCTCAGGGTGGGTTTGGCTGCTGCCACTCAGAACACCTCTGCCCAGGCAAGAGAGCTCACTAGGAAAGCAATGCTTGTAAAAAAAGTTTTGGTAGCATCTGTACTTCTCTTCGAAATTGGTGTGCACATACTGGCTGGTCTTCTTTGGATGACTTCCTTGCCTCTTTAAAACTGTTCCTCTTTCATCAAAAGTTTCCAGCCTTTTTCATGCATTCCACTGGAGCATCTTCTGCTCTTCAGGCTTTTGTGATTCAAATACATTTCTAAAGAATATATATCTCTAAAGGCTCTTACAAGTGTGTTTCATGAATAAAATGACAGGCTAAAAATCCTTCAGTCAGTGAAAGAGTAGCAGTTGAGCAATGTTTGTTCTAGAAAGTCTTCAAAATAAAGAAGAGCTTTGGTTGGCAGTATTGACAGCAAGCGCAGGTCTCAACTCTGCATAGCCATGGAGCCAGATCTTCAGCGTCTCACAAAACGCACAGAGCTGTCTCCAGTATCTATGTTCATGTTCCTCCTTGGGACTCAAAAGCCTGCTTCACTTAAAGGTCTTTCTCATGCACAGCTCCCACGTGCTGATCACCGAGAACACCTACCTGCTACTACCTCTGACTTCCAAATTTAAATGCCTCTGACCTCCTGTTACTTGCGTTGCTCTACTTTTTCTGTGTGTGTGCAGGGCACGATTGCCGCCTCCATGCTGCCTTTCCTGGGCTGCGTATAACTGTGTTAATCATTTACTAGCCATGAGCAACTCAACCTTTATTTCTCTCTTCTCACAGCCCTCTCAGACTTGTACAATGATTAGGACAACCTTTGCTCCTGAAGTACAGCCCAGGTGAGGCCATTACTCTCTGAGTATCTAGTTTGAAGAGACAGGTAGTAGCTGTATCTAACATTGCTGGCATCGGATACGTTAGCGCTGTTACCTTGTATCTGCTAATTGCTGTTATCTTTTTTTTGCACCAATGACAGCAGCCTGACATTTTGAAGTCTGCAGGTGACCTACTTAAGTTTTATTGTTATGCAGCACAGTATCCCGTTCTGTGTCAGCCAAGGGAGCCCTATCAAGCATGGGAAAACAGATATTACCACACAGGATGAGCCTTAGTTGCTTGTTGAGCTCTGCAGCCGCAGCCCTCAAGACAAGTCAAAACTTATTAGTCTGAGGTTCCCAAAGGCTCTGCCTAAGAAGGGATGTGCTGACTTTTAAGGTCTGGCATCTTTGGCTGATATCTTAAAAACTAATTTGAACTAAAAAATCAGGGAAGTTTCCAACTTCTGAAAATTAAGTAGTGGGGGTGGCTTTTTTTTTTTCCTCTCCTCACAGCTGAGACATATGGTATTACTCAGTGCATTGTTGTATTTCTGTATTTCTCTTTTAGCCAAACCCAAGTTTTTGAGATGTCTTCTTAAAAGCTCAGCATAATTCTCCAGAAGGAGCATAAAGCAAACCTAGAACCTTGAGCCCTCCTCCTTATCACCAGCCTAACCCATTGCTCAGTAATAGGACTTTCCATAGGATCTCTGTGTTTCTCCATCCCTGTCCCACTGCCTCTTTCTCAGTCCCTCGGAGTGTTTTCTCTCTCATAACAAGCTTTCTATGCTGGTTCTGCCTCCTGTGCTCTCAGGCTTCTTGTGGTTTCAAACTTCTCATCGCTCTCCAACTTAGGGAGCCCTTCTGCACAAACATGTGCAGACGTTGCAGTCTCTCTGGGGTGAGATGGGAACCTGAAGATTGACTCCCTTAGCTCAGTGCCTTATTTTTTTTAAGGCAACAAATTGTTCAGCCCCACAGCTTTGCCTCCAGTGGACCTCACTGCTCTTGGACTCCTGAGCACGCAGGGCTCATGCTGGGATCCTGCAGCTCCCGGCGCTCGCGGGAAGCGC
>VZSG01000140.1:1398834-1418138 GCA_013398315.1 Nothoprocta pentlandii | reverse complement strand
GCTGCGGGAACAGGTGGGGCCGCGACGCCGCCGCGTGAGTGAGCCGGGACCCTCCGCGATCCCCGCTACCTGCTGCCTCCTCCTCCTCCTTCCTTCTCTCCTTCCTTCCTTTCTTCCTTCCGCGGGGGCGGCCACAGGGTGCCGGCCGGGACACACCGGTCCCGGCGCCGGGAGCGGGGCGGGATGGGGCGCGCGCGTTCGGCTGCGGTTCGGGTTCGGGCTCCGGTTCGGGCTCCGGCTCCGCGGCGGGGGCGCGAGGCCCCGGGCACCCCCCGGCCGCGCTGCGCCCCGGAGCCCGTCGCGCACCCGGCAGCGCCCGAGCGAGCGGTGCCCGAGGTCTCGGAGGGGCCGCTCTAGGACCCCACTCGCCTGCGCCGTCCCCACGCGAGATGGAAAAGTTGCCGGGAAATGGAGGCCTCTCTCTGCAGGGGCTGCGGCTGGAGCCGGCCGGGGAGAGGTGTGGCCCTGTGGTTACGGTGGCATTAAAATGTGAGGCTGGAGGGGTGATGTCTGCTCTGGAGCTGCCTGGCTCGTCACACGTGGGGCAGCTCCTCGGCGGGACGGGTCGGTCACTGTTGGGGCGCCCAGTGGCAGTAGGCGTGTTGTGGAGGCAGCGGGACGAGGGGATGAGAGCGGGTGCTGGTTGTGCAGCTGACCAGGCTGCACCCGGGCTCATGGGCTCATCCTCTGCGAGCACCGTGTCTGAGCTGGGGTGTTCCAGGTGGGTTCTAGGCCTTCCTGACCCCCAAATAGCACTGGGTTCCTCTTAAACACGTATGTGAAGGTGCCAGCCCACTCTTAGAGACTTCTTTGCTGGCACGTAGAGGGAGTCAATCTGCCTAGAGCTGCCTTACAGCCCTGCGTGGTACCCTCTTTCCTCGCTGTGCTATTTGCCGGTCTTTCCCGGGAGCGAGCGCCGGGCTGTGCCGGATTGCCGTGTGGGAGTAGTTGGAACGAGTTTTTCTGGTTGGCAGGAGCAGCCGGTGCCGAGGGCTTGGGAAGTCGGCGCTGCCTGGTCTGCCCGGCTGCGCGGCCTCCGGGGCGCGGGCTGGCTCGGGTGCTGCTCTCCTCGTGGTTCATTTGCACTGTATTTGGCAGCATGGATGTACCCTGAGAACGCTTTTCTTTGGGCTGGGAAAAGTTTTATTTACTTATATTTATTCTAAGCAAGTGCAGAAACGTAGGATAAGAAAACCAAGACAAACATTTGCTCCTGAGTCCTCCGAGGCAGCTCCTCTCTTGCAAGGGCAGGGGAATATCACAGCCTTATGGTATTTCATTATAATGTGTCAATCAATTTTCTATTAAATAGTACTTATTAACAACTGTGGTGCGGCAGGTTGTAGTACAGGAAGCAATATTTATGGAATGTGTTGGTAACAATGCCGTGGCTTTAGTCAAATAAAACATGCCAAATAGGACTTGATTAGTTATGAAGCTAGCTGAGTACTGTGGCATGTCTGTCAGCTAACTACGCACTAGTGAAAGAACTAACCAGGTGTATTTCTGTGTCCTGACATAACCTGCTTGCCCCTGCTGGCTGCTGCTCGTGTTGTTCTTAACACTACTCTCTTCCTGGCTTTGTTTCATGCTGTTGCAATAAACAGGATAACTTTTTTTTTCTTGTTTTATTAAGAAGCCTTTCCAACTTAGTTTATTGCAGGATTTTTTTTTTCTCTTTCTCGTGGATCTATTTTTACTCCTGTATCATTTTATTTAAAGGTTTAAAGCTTATCCCCTCCGCTGCAGGGGCCTGGCCGTGCCCGGCTCCCGACGTGCGGGTTCCCGAGCCCTTCGCAGACGCTGACCAAGGCGGAGGAACAAGCAACCCCGCGGCCACGCGCCAGGCGCGGGAGGCGCGTGTGTGGCCAGGGGAAATGTGGGAAGTGGCTCCTTTGCCGCATTCAGGTACAGGAAGCAAAAGGGAGCCGGGATCCTTCCTTTCCTGGATCCTTGCTGGCTGCTCGGGAAGCCGGGTGCGTTTTGCAGCCTCCTGGCCGTGCCGCACAGGGTCGCTCGGTGCCAGGCTGGGAGCGCTCTATGCCGGGGCCAGATGGGGTAGTTTAGCTGCTCGGGATGGGACTGAACTACCCTGGCTGGCTTTGGCTCCACGCAGCAGGGCCTGGTGGTAAAATACAAATTGCTGTGAGCTGTGCCAGGGAGACGAGGATGAGCCCGTGGGGTAGTGCCCGATTTCAGTGCTGTAGCTGTTTGCAAACACCACATTATGGCTTTAGTATTGGCTTCAGGATAGTGAGTGTCTGATGTTACTTCCCTAATCCAAAAGGTGGAAATACTGTTCCTCTGTTCCTCTTCCTATTTGCTTTTCACTCCTCCTCTCACCTTGAGTCACAGGAGAACAGCACAGGGGCATTTTATTAAATATTCCTCATTGCCTGACAACATCCAGCACTTAAACTGTCAAGTTCAATTAGCTTTTTTTTTTTTTTTTTCATTTTAAATTGCAATTCACAGATGCTTCCAACAGCAGCTTCCTGACTGTTTGGTAGGAGGCTGCTCTGAGCTTGGGAGCTGCCCTGAAACTGAAAGGGCGGAAGCGAGCCCAGGGAAACTCGAGCAGGGATGGTTAAGAATGATTATTGCCATAAAGAAAGATTTAAAGCATATCATGCAAGCTTCACAGTTGTTCTACACTTAATTTTAAGAGCTTTCTGCTAATTTAGAAAAGAAATTACATTAAAAGCTGGGCAGTCTAGTGCTCTCCGTTGCTCTGGAGAGTGGATCTGCTTGGGCTGGGGACAGAAGAGGCAAGTGAAACAGAGGACCTGGGGCCTCCCCTCAGGAAAGAGGGAACCCTGGGCTCAGCTCTGCATCCGCATAAGGCCAGTGCAGTGTCAGTGGTGGAGAGAGACCTTTTAGTGCTTGGAAATGCTGTGTTATTAGGAGAAAAAACAAAGGCATGCCATTAACAACAGTAATTGTTATGCCTGATTGTTCATGTTAACTGCAGTTCCCTTATAGGGCAAGACAATAAAAGCCAAAGCAGGTCAAAGAGCGAAACACTCTTCCTTCTTGTAAACTGAGCACCTGATGACGGACTACAAGGCTTGAATACTCATGTAGCAGTTTTTCTATTTTTCTGATATTTAGATGAAATTCGCGAAGTAATAGAAATTACCTAAACTGATATTAAATCTGAAAGCTTCAACCCTAATGAGAAACACAACAGCAACTCAGTTATCTCTTTGCCTTTTCACCTGTCTTTGGTTTCAGTGCTTAATGTTGAACTTTGACCAGGAAATGTGAGGCTTTTTTTTTTTTTAATATATATATACTAAACCCACAATTGATGTAGTAAAATACTTTCCATATGCTTGTGGATGTGTGTATAGCTTTTTATTTCATTATTTTTTTAATATTTAACTTGTCTGTCTGACCTAATCTTAACTGTGTGTCAGCTGTATTACTCATCAAAGTAAAAGCAATGAACACTCTTATCTCCACCCAGCTAATGATAGCAACTTAGACTAATTACGTTGCAGTTTCTCGAGCGTTTCTTTTATCTTAAGTACTTATGTCCTTGTGCCACTTTCTGTTATGCTGGTATAACCCTTGGTGGGGGCCAGAGCTGGGCTGCTTTAAGGACCTGGCCTGGGTTAGAAATACCCTGTTTTGTGTGGGGTCATTTCCCTTGGTCTGTTTCCCATTCTGTTTTATTTTGCAGTGAGTAAAGCAGTTCCAGCACAAGCAAAGGGTGATGTGGGAGCAGATGTGAGTAATGGGTATAGGGGTGGATTAAGATGACATTGGTGGTATTAAAAGTGCTCCTAAAATTATAAACAGCCTGTGAACCATCAGACTTGGTTTCCTTGAGCAGTCAGTATTTGAGAGTCGTCCCTTGTAGCAGCTTTATGAATCCCTATATGTTGCCTCTCTGTGTTTAATTGCATTGTGAACTCTTTGCCATTTGGATTATCTTTTATACTGGTATGGTGCCTTGTAGATTGGGCCCAGGGCTTGAAACCTCTTTTCAAAGCCTTGTCTTTTTTTTTTTTTTTTTTTTTTTTTTTTTTTTTTTTTTTTTTTTTTTTTTTTTTTTTTTTTTTTTAAGGACAAGGAATATGAACCTAATTCCACTGATGCACTGCAAAACACATGCAAACAGATGGTATGCACAGTGTGAAGAGTTTAGAAGTTCTCCTAGGCATTCAAGAGAAAGCCAGGATTGTAACTGCTGTACTCTACGTTTGTGGCCATGGCTGAGATTTTTTTTTTTAAGTCAAAACCCAGCCCACTAAATAGCTTTGCTTCTTTCATTCTTTGTCTTCTAACAAAAGAAGGGAACAATTTATGCTGGAGTCTGAAACACAAAGATGATTTTGTTGGTTTGGAAGTGATTTGCATTGTATGATCCTTCCTGAAATAGCTTAAAGCAAAGCCACAATAACCTGAGTCAGTGTTGCTTTTTTGATGGAAAAGCTCTCTCTGTTTAATAAAGTTTTGAAATAGTGCTCTTAAATCTGATTTTTGTGCAAGATCTTTATAGCTAAGGTTTTCCTTTGTTTCACTTGATAAAATGCATTTTCTTAATCACAAGTATTGGCAGAAGCATTAAGAGCATCAGGGTTATAGGTCAGAATTATAGACTCATTCAGTTAAATAAGTATCTTGATACTTGATACTGAGCTGATATATGTATGTATACACCTCATATATATACACCTGATTCTTGTGTACTGTGGTTTCATGACTAGATATGGATGGGCAATGTGGAAATGCCCATTATTTATTCAGAGGGGGGTAGTAGCTGATAATGTTGTCTTCTCCTGTAAAGATGAAAACAAGGTGCCTAAACTTAAGAATATTTCAACTGAATACTTTAGTGTATCCTGCAGTATTTACATTTATGACATACATTATAATTCCTTTTTTATTTCCAGATGGAAATGTATGGATTAAATTAAATTCTCTAATTGCGGTCAGTTCTGTGTCTTGTCTCATCAGTACTAAAATAAGCTTCACTTTTGAGACCTATAGATGTACAGAATGGATCTGACAAGCTTAATGAAAATTATTGTAATGCATTTTGGAAGTGGCTTGTCTGCCCTTATCTCTTTCCTGAGCTGTGAGCTGTGTATAAAAGCCAAGAGGTTTTTATATAGTAAGCTAAGCACAAATGGTCAACTTGAGAGTTGAACCAGCCACAAAACTTCTTTTGAGCAAGGTTCCAGGCAGTTCCTTCTCCATATGGGGAAGAACTTCCCAGTGAGGGTGACAGAGCCCTGACACAGGCTGCCCAGGGAGTTTGTGGAGTCTCCTTCTCTTGAGGTCTTACAAACTATGTGCCCTGTGCTCTGGATGTCCCTGCTGGAGCATGGGGTTTGGACTTGATGATCTCTAGAGGTCCCTTCCAACCTCAACCATTCTGTGATTCTGTGAATGTTGTTATAGGTATTACCTTAGACCACTCAAGTATCATTGTCCCACAAGAGTTGTTTCTATATCACCCTTTATTTTGTAACAAGTTGTAAAAGAGGAGTCTGCTCAAGTTCCACTTCACCTGAAAAAGTAATAAAACGGTAAAAGAAGTTTGCTAATTACCTAGTGCTTGGGTCCGGTGTTCGGGGAATCCACTCCCTTCATGTTCTAACCATGAACAAAACTGGGGAGGAGGGAGAGCAGAAGATATAAGCTGTGAGTGAGATCTCTGCCTTCATTTAAAAGTCTTTTAATGACTGTTTGAAATGCTACAAGGTGAGAAATCTCCCAGTTTAGCTTCAGATTATCCTAAAACTGCTTCTTATAAATTGCAATGGTCCATTGATCAAGTAGAGGTAGTTAGAAATTTTCGGAAAGAGATTCCTGGACATGAGTGAAAAACAATGGCTTTTGATGGGGCTCTTCCTAGTCCATTGAGATGAGGTTGCTACTACACTTTAAAATTTGACTGCTTGGGTGCCCCTTTTGACCCATCTCAAAAATTATTGAAGGAAACTGCTTCTGCAGCCATAGAAATTAAGCAGTTTGACCCTCTTGCTTTTGTCTTGTAGAGGCTCTGCATGAATCCTTTTCAATGCCCTCCACACACCATCAGTTGCCTTCCTCCAAGGTGCCAGAGCAGTGCACATGCTTAACTGAGTCTGAAGAGACTCCAGTGCTGAGGAAGGCAGCTGTTTTTACAGATGGCAAAATATGAAATTATATGACCTTGTGTCAGCTGTTGAGACAGCAGCAGCAGCAGCGCGAAGAGGCTCGGTGCTCCGTCCTAGGCGGTAGAAAAGCAGCAGTGTTTTTGGATGCAGTCAGCTTGGACAAAATAAGCAGGTGCACCTGCAGCTTTATAAGGAATGTGAAGAGGAGACTGTGGGTACAAGAATTCCTTAATCTGAGGATGAAAGATGGAAGAGAAACCCCGCCGCCTGCGTGGAAACCGCCGGGGTGCTGAGGGCTGCGGGGCTGCTGCCGGCTCAGATCACAGTGTGTGAGCTGGTGGTTTCGCGTGATGAGTGTGAGACTGCACTTGCATCCAAGGCTTTGGTTTTGCTCGCAGATTTACTCTGCTCCTCTAGGTGGTAGGAAAATTGCCCTTTCTTTTTGACTTCTTCTGTGAAGCACTGAAACTTCTACCTGAAAAATGCAATGTCAGACAATTTTTTTTTTTTTTTTGATAATTGAAATGCATAGTTTATATATAAGTATGATCTTTTTCTGTGCTGGAGGGGTTCCAGCTCTCCCCTCCTTTGCTGCTGTTGTATATCGAGTAGACTATTAGACACTTGTCTGCTGCTTGTTCGCTGGTGCTTTACAGGAACATTAGTCTTGGGCTGAGTACTTCACTTCTTGCCAAGCTCCTGCCCTGGAAGTCTCGTTGTCTCCTGCATTGCTCTGATGTGGTCCATCTACTGCCTAATGTGCTCCGTTGATGGGATGATCTTTCAGAGCTTTTTGTATCTGGCAATCTTTCAGGATCAGAAAGAGGGAAAAATAAGTGCGGCTGACGTAGCCAGATGTATCGTGTTCATCCCTGCCGGCTGTCTAGCTGGGATGAACCCATCTATTCTCATCTGTGGCAGTGTTTTGTGGTCCTGGGTAGACTTTGAGTGCTTGGAACGATGCTATAAACTGCATTCCCATTGGGGCTCTGGAAGATGCTGATAGAAGATGGAAAATATTCAGTAATTTTCCCAGGTGGAATTGTGCCTTACAACCTACCTGTAATGAGCCCGTGCATTAATGCAGTGTATTTCATTTTGTTCTTATGTTACTATTCAGTATCTTAAGCTAAGTCTAGAGGTTTGCAACTTGGAAAATACTGCTTTATACACTGTTCCTGAGCTTCCTGAAAGGGTAAAATACAGATTTTTTTTGTTTGTTTTTTAAATTGATATTACTAAAGAACCAAGATCAAGGTAACGAGATTTGAAATAGAAGTAAACCTTCCCAGCTGAGTCAAGCCACATATATTTTACCCATAGTAACTCTCTGTTTGTGTAAGGCAAACCACTGCATGTTAGCTGCTGGGAACTTGAGTGAGGAACGGAAATTGTTTGGAGTTGAGTCTGTATAACAAGATCCAGTTTAAAAAACAACAACAAAAAAGCTTTACGATACTTTTGCTACTGAAGTCAGGTAACTTGTTTAGCTCGTGCAGTGTTTTGCCCTCCTGTAAGTTTCAACGTTTCTAGTGGTTAGGTTGTCATCTAGTGACGGTCTCACTGTGCTGCTTTGCTCTTGGGTGACCTCCTGCTCTGAGTCGTCTTGGTGGGATTTTTCCTTTCTTTCTCTAATGTCTGCTATGGGCCGCTATGACTGGCCCTGTTCTCTCCTGTTTATTGAGCCCAAACCTCCTGTGTTTCATCCTTTGGAAGCCCTTTGCAGGGCAGCTGCTCATCCCACGGAGAAGAGTAGGCTCTAAACAAGCATTTGTGAGGCAGAGAGCAAACGGAGAAGAACAGTTTGGGGACTGCTGTGAATACCGTGTCAGAGCCAAGTTGTGCTGCTTCCTTTGTGTTCTTGCCACGTGCCCGACCTCTGCAAAACTGGACTGCCCTGTAAGGGGCTCAAACACCTCCAAAGGGAAGGAGGGGAGGAAGGTGCTGTGGAAAACACCAGCTGTGCACAGGGAGCTTTGGTGGAACCAAAGAGCTTCTTTAGATTTCAAGCAGTATCGAATGGGAGTTCATAATATACTGATTTGCTTGTATTCATCCCTAGGCTTAAAGTATAAGTACGTGCAGTCTTGACAGTGTCTCTTTTGATGACAAGGTTATTCTGTAGACTTGCTGCCTTCAGCTGTCTGTAAAATTCGCATGTCTCTCTCCCTCTGTTCTCTACCTTCTATGGTTCCTTTCCTGAGTACAGAAAATGGCAAGCACTTGCTGGGAAACATCTGACTTCTATTTTTTTGTAAGGCATTTCCATTTCACCTCCATTTCTGAAACCATTTCAGTTTCTAGTAACTCCAGCTAAGTGTAAACCAATTATTTCCCTTTCTTTTTCTAAGTGGAGATTCTCTCTGGGATGCAGGAGAAAAACTGGATCTTGCAGGCTGTGTTAGGAGAAATTAGGTATCTGTTCATGTTCCTACTGCTCCAGAGAGCCAGGCTGGCTTATTCAAGACTTGAGGCTCCAAACCAGTGTAGTGCAACTTCACAGTTTGCCTGACAATAATACTAGCGAATGTTTCGCAATGATTAACTAGACCTTTCATCATGGTGAAGAAATATTTCACCATGCTGCTTTTAAACAAAAAAAGCCCATACCTTTACATCTCATTGTGCACAGCTGAATGATCTGGGGCCTCCGACTGCACTGCTGCAACTTGTCACCTCTGCACTGGAAAGGCTTGGGACGTTGCAGCTTCCTGCAGTGCTTCAACAAGCACGTTCACAACAACAGCTGATTTGCCAAGGCTGAACTTGTAAACAGACATTTTTTTTAAATTATTTTTATGGTCATGTGAGCACATTTTCTCCCGCAGAAGCGCTCTTCTGGTGCTGCAGCTTGCAGACGCGCTGATCACCGTTTCCTCTGACGCGGCCCCGGTCACCCCGATGTCCCGCTGTCACCTCGCGCTGTTTGGCAGCCGCTGCCGCCCTTCCTGGCGTTCGCCGCGGTGTCGTGCGGATGTGCGGCCCTCCAGCCCTCTCCAGGAAGGGCCTCCTCCGGGATGCCGTTCATCACGCTGACAGCGCTCAACGGCAGGTCTCAACCTTGCTGAAAGTCTGTACTTGTGAGGAACCCACCTAACGCAGAGCGAGCGGGGTGTTTTGCTGAGGGTACAGCCACGGTGTCTGCCTGGGACCTGCGGGATGCGTTGGCTGAATGAGTGCGGGATGTGAGGAACGTAGGCGGGAGAAATCAGCCCCAGGCAGCACGACGGGGACGTGGGAGCAGTGCAGGTTTTGGTAACTGCTGCATTAAAGACTGGAGAGCTGTGTGGACAGCATATTATTTTATTATCAGAGCTGCTACTCACTAATGTCCAGCGAGATGACCAGCTAGCCAGCAAGACCCCAGCTGTGCAATGAAGGGCCATAAAGGGGCATCGACTTTGCATGGTGGGAGCCACAGCCACAGTAACTGAGTTGAGTGCAGACTGTAAGCAGGATGTTAGAAAATGAATTGTAGTGAAGTGCTTCTTCCATTGATATTGGGTTAAAAAAAATGAATGGGGTGCACTGAGTGTGCATGTTAGCACCACTTTTTGTTCATTTGAAAGCAGGAGTTTGCAGTACAGGTGTTTAGTTCCCATTTCCCAAAAGCCTAGTTTAAGTGGTCCAAAACTTAGCTGATCAGCTCTGACAGCAGTATGAAAACACAGCAGAAAGTTTTCTGGTAGTATAATTACCAAGAATGATAAAAAAAAAAAAAAAACGTGTTATTGAATGCTTTGAATGAGGAGGAGATTTGGAGCCAGATAGGGCCCAAATACCAAGTGAATGCTTTACCGAGGATTTTAATAAGGCTAATGATGTGCCATTATCAAATGAAAAGGAAGTTGCAGTAACAAAAAGAGTGGCACTGTAGGTGAAATCAAACGTTATTTTGACTTTTAAGTGGAAGTGGTTGTGCAATGGGAGCAACAGGGCTCGCCAGGCAGGCAGGAGGAGGTGCATTTGGGAAGCAGAGTTGCAGAACTGGAATGAAGTGGGAGCGGGAGGCGGGAGCCGGGGCACCCGCGGTGGCTGCCGCACGCCGGGCGCTGCGCGGCGCTTGGCATGGGGACATGGGGACACGGGGACACGGGCACGGCAGCTGTGTGTAGGATGACGCACAGCGAGGGCACTGAAGAGTCTGGCCCAGATGGGGAAACCCTGATACCAAATTTGAAATTCTAGCAGCATTTCTTCCAGCTCCTCTGTTTTTGTCTTTCCCTGAGACATGAGAAATGCAAGGAGAGAGCATTGGGGACGATGTGCTCATGTCCAGGGCGTTTGTTTTCTCGGTAAAATTAGGAGTCTTTTCTGGAGCGTGCCCAATGTTATCGTTCCGGTACTTGAGCGAAATTGATAATCCTGTTTGGTCTTGCAAGGGAGCTTCCATGCAGGCTGTGCCCACAGGCACTGCATGTGCCTTTCTCGGGAACGTTGGACATTCGCTTGCATCACGGTGCTGTTGGGCAATTTACTGTACTGGTGATGCCAGCCCCTCTCTGCCTTGCTGCAGCACAGTGTTGCTTCTGTGGCCTCGGTTCCCGCGCAGCGAGTGCCCTCGCAGAGCGACGACCTGGTGAGCTCAGTGCCCACGCTTCTCTCTGCCGCGGTTGTCCGTGACTGCAGGCCTGGACTTGCTGATCCCAGCCTCCTTCCTATGCAGTTTCGCCATCAGCTTGAGCTCGTCTGTGGCTGAGCTGCTGCTTCCTTCCTGCAGAGCCCAAGCGTGGAGGTCTCCCTGTCCCCTGGCATGAGCTCTTTGCGCTGTGCCTACTGGTCTGACTGGAAAACATCACCTTGCCCTGGAAGATTCAGGTTTCAGCTGGGTCCGTGAGCTCGTCCTGCAGCTGCGTGAGGATGGGACGTGTTTTTCACGTTGTGCTGGGGGACTCCACGCTTGGGGGGTTCCCCCTCCGGCCGTCCCCAGCGGGCTGGTTGGTGTAAGGAGATGGGGAGAAGGACCCGCCGCTCTGCCGCGAACCAGGCACAGCAGCGTCGCCTCTGCTGCATGCCAAGGACCTGAACCCGTTCCCAAACCGAGCAGCTTCCCTGTGCCCATACCCCTGCTCGGCCTTGCTGCGAAGTCTCCAGTATCAGATCTTTTAACAATTGAACTTATAGTCAGGTGTGGAAAGAAACATGAATTGGTCTTTATTTTCAGTGGCATCAGAGTGGAGAATCCATTAAGCTGGCAGAAAACCAATGGGAAGTGTGACTGAAATTAAATGTATTTTCACTAGTGCTGCTGCTTACGGAGTGCTTTATTCATTTGGGTGAAAGATGGATTTGATGTAGTCTATCAGGCAAAGCACCAAATAAAGAGGTACTATGTACATAATTCAGTAAAGATAATTATATCAGGTAGCAGTCTGTCTCCTACTGCCAAAGCTGAATTTTACACTTACGTGCTCTCAATCAGTTTCTAAATTGTTTTTCTTTTTAATTAAAAGAACTTGTGCTTATTCTAAACTTGCTATTCCCTCTCCAATTCAAAATATACGTGGAGAAATTGTTGATGCACTATAATGAATTAGGATCTGTTTATTAAAAATGATCGTCCTTCAAAGATGAAGTCTGCCATTTAATCAAAGTGCCAGGCAAAAAATACATCCCTCAACACCTGGGAATTTCTTAGAAGACTTCCATTACAGAACTGCCTTGCATGCTTTTTGAACCCCATTTAGGCAGAACTGTCATCTAACAGGATCAGTGTTTATAAGTCATATTAAGGAAAAAAGAGAAGACTACCTAATGCTAAGGAGAAAGTAGCCTTCCTGAAAATGGGTTGTGTGGTTGAGAAAAGATATTAAAGGATCAGGAAGGTTGTGGGTGGAAACACCTCTCGGTAGGGAAATCCATAACAATAGCTGACACCAAACTAAAACTTAAACCCTTGTTGCAGAATACAGGTGACTAATAAATCTAATGTAATCACCAGTGTGTATTTGTTTACCTTGTGGTATAAAGGAGTAATGTGGTTAAAATACGCGTGATTGTATAACCACACAATCTTGGGAAAGAGGAAGGGCAGAGCTAGTATTTCCCAGGTAAAGCTAAAGATAAAATCTGTGAAATTCTGGTTTGGCTGTCAGGTGAACTCCGAGAGCAGAGTTACAATAACACATGAAGTGATTCTGAAATACGAAAGTTTCATAATTGGGCCGGAATATGCAAGTTAGTGTTACTCTGGTTTCCTAAACTACCATTTTGAAGTTGGGGCTGAGTGGGTCAATGTTTTCTATAGGTTTTCACTGTCTGCTTCTGGGTTCTGGGGGATGGAGGGTCCCCCGTTGTTACAGAACTGCCAGTTCAAGCCCTTGACCTGTGTATGTGCCTGAACCTTTGCATTTGGCATCTGCCACAAGTGGAAATTATCCTGGTGGAAGGTTGTGCTTTACTGTAGCATTTTCCTGCCTTTTCCAGAAGACATCTGTATAAAGCATTTATCCATCTTGCTAACTATTTGCTTTGCTCCCCAGTGTGGATTCCCAACAGAAGTGACCATGGAGCTTTGGAGAATGGCAGAGCTCGCCTTAGAGCCTCAGCAAGGCGCTTACATTTTGCTCGCTTGGTTAGGCTGCTTTTCTTCACTTGTGCTGCTTAGGGCTCATCGGTGCTAATGCTTCTGTAACAAAACTTTAATATTTAAATTTTCTGTGTAGGGGGAATAGAGTAGCCTAAAGAATGGCAAATATCTTTCATGTGGGTTAGGCGGAGGAATGTGAGAAATTAATTGTTCTCCTCCAAAAGAATGTGTGAGGCATACCAGTAATTCCCTCGCCGGGCTGACGAGCGGCCCCTGTGCACAGCACCGTCGGGGCTCGTGGGACAGCCTGTCCTTGCTTCTCTCCACATGGGTGGCTGTGCTGCTTGTAACTCTGCACTCGTGGGAAAACAGAATGCAGATTATTTGCTGGAGCAGACGATCTCATTGCCACTCCGGGCCCTTCCGCAGAGGTCCTGGTAGGAGCCGGGGCTGTTCCTGGGAAGCTGCATCCAAGCTCGGCTGCAGCTGGGGCCAGCGGAGGCCAGCAGGTCGCCCTGCTCTTCAGCTTGCTTGAACCTAGATGCACAGCAGTACTTGCATTGATATTTTTACATTAAAAGGCATCTCTTTTTTTTTTTCCCCCAGGATTTTCGTACCTCGTGTCCGTTCTTGTGAGGTGATTTCAGTGCTTGTTTTTTGAGCACATGCGTTGGAGGGAGCTGCGCATACATTCCTTAGACCTTTTCAAACTGCATGGGCTTACACGGTGTATTATTTTTTTAATCTAGATAAATAATTTCTGATATTATTCTGATCATTTAAAATGACCTCACTCGGTAAATGAGTCAGCCAGTCTGACTTCCGTAACTTTGGGAAGATTTGTTGCATTCTGGACGCTTATTTTTAAAAGAAAATTTCTTGCTGTTGTATTTGCCTTTTATAATTCTTTTACAAGCAGGAGGTGAAACACTGGAAAGTGAAGTGTTGATTCAGTATGAACCTCAGGAAATGTGTAAACTAAATATATATTATTCAACTTAATTGTGGCTTTATGGATGCTTGATGTGAAGATGGGTTTGCAGCATGAAGGACTAAGGTTTTGTACTGAACTCATGGCTTTCTCAGTCTGTGCCCAACCTCTGTTCCTTCCAGCCACATACTTCCAATACCTCACATATATATATATATATTTATATATGTATGTATGTGTGTGTGCATATATATAGTATATGGATAAGTTGTACAGAATCAAAATGTCAGATATTATGGAGGGTGGTATTATGCCAAAGTACTATAGCTTGCTTCTTAGCAACATGGTTGTATGATGAAAAAGCCTTTGAAAAGTCTTTCAAAAATGGTCTGGCTGTTGCTGAAGCATAAGCTGGTGGTTTGTCTTGACTGGGGGGTTCTTTCACTCTTTTAAATGAAAAATAAGAGACCTTGATCATATTTTTTTTCCTCATATTTATGAGAATTTTAAGTCTGTCAAAGTGTAACATGATGTCACAAAATAGATCCCATGCTGCTAGTAATTCTATTTATGGGTAGTTAGCAAACACGAAATCCTAAAAATCTAATATAATGCAAACAATCCTCCGCAGAGTAAAATACTTCCCTTACAAAGGAAAGCTAGGCAGCTAATTAAGTTTAGCAAGTAGAGTTGTAAAGCACATTGAAAGTAGAGTGGTGCATTCCAAAGCTGATGTTAAATCTCTTAGCTGTAAAAAAATGTTTGAACAGCAGCCACTTTCTTGCAAACCTTACACCTGCTATTAAAATAGTCATTTTTAGTTTATTCTGCTTAAATTACGTTGCATCCGCAAGCAAGTGATGAGTTTGTCGGTGCATGTGCGGGGCTGAGCTGAGCTGAGCCGGGCGCATCCCTCTCTCAAGGCCTAAGCTGCAAACACATCAGGAGGAGTTTCCCAACATCCCGAGCTGTGCCCGCCCTGCCAGCTTAGGAGCAAATCTAAACCCGGACGGCCACGCGCCCCTGCTCCCTCGCCTCTTGTGAAATGCTAGAAAGGGAGGCGAGCTGCAAGTCCTGACGGGCGCCGGGGTCGGGAGGGGTGGGAATGCGCCCCTCCCAGGGAAAAGGGGCAAAGGGCTGTTCCCATCGGCCGCGCTTCCCTTGGGAAGCGTGTGTCTCGTCCTACAAAATTAAAGGCACCTTGACAAGGTAGGAGGAAGGATGGAAATAATTACAAACCCGCCAGCTTGCAGTGGCGGCAGGAGAGAAGGCCGCCCCACCAAGCGGGGAAAGGCAGATCAGCTCCTCCCCCGGACCTGCAATAAATGGGAGCCACGTCTTGAGCCAGCAACTGCACCAGAATCTGCTGGATTTCTGAGAGTGTATTTTGAAGTAGCAACTTATTAATTTAACATAGGGTTTAGTCAGCAAGCTGAGCTAGCCAGCATGAGCTGCAGTAAAGTCTTTGTCAGGATGGGAGCAGGGAAAGGGCGAGTGGGCAGCAAAGTCATTGAACTATAGTTTTATTGAAGTGCTCATTAAATATGAGCATGGTTGTATTCACTTAATATAATTTTATTGTAACGTTTGAGCCATGCTGTGCATAAAGTGTGTGCAGCTTTTGGTAGAAAATCCTTGTAGCAGTTTTTCATACTGCGAAACTGTGTGTGTCTTCTGTTTGCTCTGCCTTGTCTCTTCAGAGAACCACGAGGTTGAAATAGGAAGAATATCCGATTATAAGGATAATATCATCCATCTACTTTAATAAAATATTTATAAAACATAGATTCTTCTTCCCCCTACTGTGCATCACTCAGTCCCTTGTACTTGGGTTACTGTAGTTATCAGACTGAAGTCACTAGATGTTGAAGACTGCATAGACTTTACATATGATATCATCCCCAGCTTGGCCTATGGAGCCAGACGATGGGGTATTTGAAATGTACCCTGGCCAGAGAGTACATTTCCCATGGAGAGCATCACCGAAATCTCCCTTAGAAAGGAAGAGGATGTCCCCTGCCAACACTTCTGTAGCTGTAGAGTTTTATAAGGCATTAGTGCCCTATGCAGCCCAAGTTGCAGGTTTGGATTGGTCAGAGTGAACAGATGTCTTTCTTTTTGGGGCTGTGATAAAAGTGAGATAAATGTGTGCTCTTGAGCTGGGGTGGATTGTGCATGCGTGCACATCACATCTGGGAATAAAGGCAGTTGCTGTGGACTTGAGGGCACAGCTAGAGCTCAGAAATATGCAGAAAATGGTTTAGTGATTACAGCAAGTGCCTTTGGACCGGCTCAATGTGAAAGGGGTGAATGAGGCACCACTGAATAAAAAAGTGATAATAGATGTAGCTGAAATCTGAAGAAATCTAGTTCCTAGTTCCTGATGTGCTGTGCTGGTATAAGCTACATAGATTGGACTTTTTGTTTTTGTTTTTTAAATAAAAGTGTATTTGTGCTTGAATAAAAAATAAAAAGGAGTCTTTGATCCACTTATTGGATCCAGTTGAAACACAGTGAAGTCCACATGTCTGAGCTCTGCTTACTGTGTTAGAATGATATGGTCGGTAGTTTGGAGTAAGCAGATTAATTTATGTAAGTAGAAGTTGACTTTTGTGCACTTAGCCATTAAAATCAGAAATACCTTGATGGTTTTCAACGAAGCTTTTGACCTTTAGTGAATGTTCAGAGCTGTCTCAGCAGTTGCCCGTATCCAAGGGTATGTGGTGGAAACACTGACTTAGCTTTGGAGTTCAGGTCAATGTAGTAGCAGAGGATCATTTCTGTGAAGGGAGCATTGCAGTCAGCAGACTGTGGGACATGTCCTCTGCCTTTTAGTTGCTGTATCTTTTATTTTCCTTTGAGGAGTGGGAAGTAACTTTGCATTTATGAAAAATGTTTGGTAGCTCAATATATTACCTTTTCAATAAAAACATATTTTAATTGTAAGAAAAAAGATAAGAAAAATAACTTAATGTATAAAAGAAGAAAAATATCTTAATTTTCAATTGTTTTGTGAAGGATGATAGGCTTGTTGCATTGATATCTGATTTTCTGGCATCCACAAAAATAGTTTTTAGACTGTAAAGTGTAAGAATTAGGCTATATCTTAAAGATAGTGACCATGATGAAATGTGGAGCTCATCACCTCCTTTTGTACTCAACGTATGTCGAGCAGCTCTCTAAATTCATGTGGTGCAAGGTGGTACAGAGTATGTGCCTGAAGACGGTCAGCACAAGGGCATTGAGACATTGACTTGGGAAATGCTGATGCTGGGGCATGATATTTCTGGAAGATGTGAACTTAAAGATTTGCAGAGGGAACAGGTTGTGAATGAGAAATGGATGGTGGCTTCAGACGCACAGACACATAACCTGGAAGCCTAACTAGGAAAACAAGTGGTATCCAAATGAGAGCTGGGGAGAGGGAGATGAGAGGGACTGTAATGAGAGCGGGCTCGCCAGTACGCGCCTTGAGCCGGGAGGGCTGGGTGCGGTGCTTGGAGGTGCCCAAATCCCTTGTGCAAAGGCGGGGAGCAGGAGGTAAATTTGGAAGGGAGATTCGAGTGAGATTATTGTGCAGGATTGATAACGTGAGGGTGAATGAGATGCTGCCGGCGAGAGCAGGAGCCGGCGTCGCCGTGGGGAGGCTGGAGGAGGCTGGAAGAGGCTGGGGTGGCCGGGACAAAACCTGCACCCGGCTGGTGCAGTCACCGAAATCACATGGGCCGGGTGAGGCGCTGAGATGGGAATAGGAGAGGCACCATTTGGGCGAAGAAGTACGTGTGTGTATATATGGATGTTTGATATATGCATATATAAATAAAGTATTTTCTGAGGGTAAAAGAGTATTTGGTTTCGCAGCAGAAGTCAGCGTGCACAGGAGCCCTGCTTTGCATACGCAGGTGGCGTTGCTTGCAAACTAGCTGTGCTGGGTAATTTTTGCGAGTTACTGATATTGCCGGTGGTGGTGCGACACATCACGGTGCCAGTGTGGAAACAGTTGATTCATCAGAGTGTAATTTGCATACTGATTATAGCATGACTAATTATTGCATTCAAAGGGAGTAGGTAGACACACTGACATCTTTCTTCCCTCCCTCGTCCCTTACAACCACTTCTTAGTTATAAAATCGGAGTTCTCAGTAGTAAGAGCAAGGACCGCAAAGCTGAACTTTTTCTGTCAATGAATTGAACTTTAAATGAGATGGTTATAAAAATGAATGTGATCAGCTGCCCTTTATTAATGTTTTCCTCTTAACTTTAACGGTTAACCACAGCTTGGTTTCCTGAGATAACGCTTTACGGCATGGAAGGACGTTGCTTGGCATGGAGAGATTACAAAATCATGCAGTTGCTCCCAGGAACTCGGCTATAAATTAGCACCAGGCACAGTGCAGAGTGGTCAGCTAGCACTCCCCAGTCTGTCTTTCTCATGCAGGACACTTCTCCGTGCTTTTTCCTGCTTCCTGAAAACCTTTCCCCAAAACATCTCCATCCCCAATTCATCTTTCATCAATTCAGAAATCCATATATCTCATCTGTTTTCCTGCAGGCAGCATCAGAAAATCTGAAGTCAAGTGAAAATGGCCCTAAGCAATCTGACCTCAAAGGCTGTACTACTTTATGATGAATGGATTAAAGATGCTGGTGAGTCATTTCAGTCTAAAATGTATTCACTTGATGTATTCATGTATTAATGATTTTGAATGGTATTTTGTACGTTCTAAATACAACGTTTATCAACAACTTTAAGTAGCTTTGTCTTCCTGTAAATGTTTCTTAAGATTTGTCAAGCTGCCTATTGACTTGTTTAGCTACAAAGAATGGAACAGGTTCTGTGATTAAAAAGATGAAAAAAACAAACCCTATATTCTTATGGATTTAAACTCCAGACTAGAAGTATAGATAGTCATTCTTCTATAAGGGTTTTCTGGCTTGCCAGAAAATAGTACTTTATGTTCTTCAGCGCTACTGGATATAAAGCTTTTTTGTTGTTGCTGCTTCTTTGTTGTTGTTGCTTTTTTGTTGTAACAACAATTATCAACTAATAGAGTTAGGTGCACAGTGTTACTGTATTTTACTTTAGTTAATGATTGCATAGCAGGTGAAAGGATGTACAAAACCTGATGAGTTATGATGCTGTCTGAAAGGATTCCTAGGAGTAATTCGCTGTGTCATACTCCTCTTTAGAAAGGGAACATAATTCTCTTGTTGCAGCTGGTAGGAGGGTATTAAAAATGCTTTGGTTTAACGTTGCTGTTCTGTAGTTCTTCATGTTTATCAAAGAAATAACAGCCAGGATCTCAAGCTTGGGCTTGTGAAGAGCTGGTGACTCTCTTGCAGCACCATGTGCACAGATTGCATTTTTGTTTATGTAATGCCTGTTGGCACTTTTATCTAAGGCCATTTTGTTATCTGATGTCCTTGTTGGTCTGTGTGAAGCAGGACTGTGCACCTTACAGGCTGTAAGCAGCCTTGTATTTTGCTCTCCTCCTTTTCTTTACTAAGTTTCCAGTGTCTGGAAACAACATGAGAGGATGTCAGGGATAATATGCTGCTCGAGTGGCATGGGCTGAAGATCACTAATCTGGGGCATTTGTGTCATAAATTAAAAAGTTTAACAAAAATGTGAAGTGGTGCAATTCCACCGGTGAGGCAAAGCCATGATGCAGGAAAGCAGTAGTTTACTGTCACGATAGTGAATTTGGGGTCATTCAGAAATGAAACTCGT
>VZSG01000140.1:1384278-1398784 GCA_013398315.1 Nothoprocta pentlandii | reverse complement strand
TTTAGTTGAGTTTTCTCCTTGCTATGGAGAAATGGCCAGGCCTTTACTGAACAAGGCCTCTGTGATGGACCACAAAGAAAAGGGGTGATGATAGAGGCTGGAGTGTGTGTTGTGGTCAGTCAGCCATGGAGGGACGTGCACAGAAGAAGGACTGTTGGGAAGTTCATCTGCATGGGATAACTGGAGAGGAACTTGCAGCAATTTTGTCATTTGGAAGCTTGCAATATGAAACGGGCCGTTTTATGGTGCAATTGGACCGGTATGTCTGGACCTGGCATGTCTGGTTTTAATAGGCACAGGTCTCAAGTACTAAGCTACTGATACCAATTGATGGGACAGAACATCTTCTCACTTCAGATCCCTCTAATGACTTTGTCTACCCCCATCCTGCTTAGGAGGCTCAAGGACTTTGGAGAGTGGGGCTGCCTGCTCTTCTGTGACCTGATCTTGGTAAATGAGGTTTGTGCCCCTGAGAAGAGTGAAGCCTCCCTTGGAGATCCAGCCTCAGTGCTCTCCTTGCCTCTTACATTCCTCTGCTGCTTCCCCAGCTGTGTTAACATGTGAAAATGTGGAGTTTTCTTCAGGCAGAGCATTAGCGCAAAAGCCAGAGCCGCCGCTGCTGGATTTGGGATTGCTGTCTTCCCTCTCGGCTGCAAGCGCCACGGGTCGATGCGGGAGGCTGGAATCCACAGGTGCTGAGCCCTGTGTGCCCATCCATGGGGATTTGCACTGGAGGCGTTTGGCAGCCTGAGCTGTGAATGCAGATACTTTCTGAATAAAAAATCAACAGTTTTTAGGACTTTATAAATACTGGAAAGATTTGCTATTGTTGTTGTTGGTTTTTCTTATTTATTTTTTCTTTCTCTTTTTCCCCCTCGCCAGACCCAAGAGTGGAAGGCTGGCCGCTCATGTCCTCACCTTTTCCAACCACCATTATCGTTGGAGCCTACATTTATTTTGTCACTTCTCTGGGACCTAAGCTCATGGAAAATAGAAAACCTTTCGAACTCAGGCAGATAATGGCATTCTACAACTTTAGTGTGGTAACCCTCTCAATATATATGACTTATGAAGTAAGTACAGCATTTATTTGAAATATATATATATAATATATATATTGTATACTATGTTTTATTTAATGATAAAATTCCTCCTCTGCAATTCTCAAAATAAGTTTTATTTTCTTCTGCTTACGTTCCTCTAAGGAGTATACTTAAACTAATTGAGTTGATACTCCCTTTTTTCATACCTAAAAGGAAGATTGTAAAATATTTTTTATGCCATTACAAGTCATTTTAAAAATTCCTCATAATTTATTTAATTTCCCTGGACTGGAGGAGGCAAAATAGATTACATGTCTTAGCTGTAATTGTTTCTATTCCCCTACAATGTTATTTCAAACACTGTATAGACTATGTTCAACTGCAGAATAATCTTCAGTTAAATCTAGATTCTAAATAGCAAAAGTTAAAAATATCTAATTTGGGGATTTTTAGCCTAAAAAAAAAAGTCTTTAGCCTTGATTGTTAGAAATAGTAAGCACCCTTCATCTCAAAAGGAGTCCTGAGATTTTACTGCAATTGATATTGCAAGGAAATATTGGACTTTCAAGTGAGATGGTGTACACAGGGTTTTGTAGTGAATGACCTAAACATCTTTAAGCTTGAGCAGCTTAAACTATGTAGTAACTGTAATTTAGAAACATCTTCTAAAGCTTAAAACAGCTAGTACCTACATTTTCTTATTGAAGAAGCTATTTTTTACCTTTTATTCTGTGTGTTTGATAGCTCTATGCCCTTGCCTGGTAATGCACCGCTGTTGTAGTACCTCCCCTCTTGGGGTTAAACGCGATGCAGCTACTGCAGGTTTGGCAAGCTGGTCATGAAACGTTGGCAGATGATCCTGCCAGACCGGCACCCTTTCTGTCCCCTCAACTTGCCCAAGAGCAGATCGGCCGCCCTGCTCCCCAGCACATGCAGCAGCCCCTGATTTGTGCCAGGGCTGCTGTGTCCAGCGCCAGTGGAGAGCAGTGGGTTGCTTGACTCCTGGTGCTGAAAAATCTCCAGACTTCCCTTTGTGGTTAGGTGTTGTGTTTGCTCTTGGTTTTAAACCTTTGTAAATGAAAACAAGATTTAAATGTAATATAGGTATAAATCTAATACTAATATAGTATTTGAATAATCTGCTGTCAAGTCTCTTATTTTACAATCTCATGAAAGACTGCAGAGATAGTAAACTAGAGCCAACCTCAGCCACTGTGTCTCAGCAAGAGCCCATTCTCCCTTGTCTGGATCCAAGCTATTTTGCAGGTGCTTTTGTAAGGTGCCATCTTGATAATGTTCCAAATTTCGTTCAATTTAAGCAAATGATTGTTTAAAAACAAACGTCCATTGCAGTTATGGACTAAAACTCTCATCTGTCAAGAAACCTCCTATCGTGCATGAGTGGCGATTTATGGTGATAAATCAATGAAAAATTTTTCAGCTTTTTTAAAACAAACATAAGATCTGGTAGTCCTAGTGGTGCTCAGGAGAGTGAACCACATATAATTTTAACAATGTTGCTCTTGTCTGAGGTGGAAGAGAAAATATCACATGTGATACTTGTTATATACAGCCCACTGGTCCTGCGCCTCTGCTTTTGATCGTAAAACCTGAGCTTCTCATGCACCTTACCAATGAAAGACTAATGGCATCAAGCAGTTCAATTACTAAACACAATTTTAGAAATTGCGTGAGGCCAAAAATATAGAACATACTAATTGCTTCCTCATCTTAATGACTTTAAACCATGCTTTTCTGCTTATATTGTTTTTCTTTAAATTGTTTTTAGAACCAAACATCTCTAAATTTCAAAAATTTAAAAATGGTTGACTTGCTTTTTGACCTGATTTAATTGCAAGATGTGTAGCCGGTATTTATTCAGAGTTTATCCTGTTTCAGTTTGTCAACTACCAATGGTGACACAGTAAGATGTAGAGACCGGTTTCATCCACAGGTGTGGTCCTTGAATTTGAAATTTGTTCCTTTGCAACAGCAAAGGATTTTACAGGGCCTAGCACACACAGAGGTGGATGACTGACAGGTTGCTGAATAAACAAGTTTTAATGTTGTGTTTTTCTCATGCTTAATGATTGCAAAAGTCAACTGAAATGAATGAATCTTATATAAGTGCCGAAGTAAACCTTTGCCCATTCCTTTTCTTTTCCTTTGCCACAGTTTCTCATGTCAGGCTGGGCCACGGGGTATTCATTCCGGTGTGATATAGTTGACTACTCCAGGTCACCTACAGCTCTCAGAGTAAGTGGGCAAACGTAAGGCCGAGGAGTCGTCACGCTGCCCTGACTTGGCTTGCTGGACTCCTCTATCCGAGCGCGCCGCCGCGGAGCGGAATGCGCTCAGTGGGAATGCCCTTGGCAAAACATAGGGCATGCGAGTGAACTGAACGGCTTGGTCGCTCAGGAAGAATAAACAGGCAATGAATTGTTGGCTTGTTCACCTGGGTTTTACAATTCCATAAGGATTAAGGGGGGGGTTACTGTTTAAAACAAGTAAAAAAGGCAACTATGTGATTAAGTCTGTTCTGTCAACTTTGTGTCACCACAGGTGACACCACTTACCTGTATACTTTCCCACTATATAGTTAATTAATTTTTCTCGTCTATTCTGTATTTTGATTTTCATTTTTCTCTTTCTGTTCATTCTTGCAGATGCTACGAGTTTGTTGGCTTTACTATTTCTCCAAGTTCATTGAATTATTAGACACTGTAAGTATTTGTAAACTTGTAAGTAGTGCAGTTTCCTCTTCACTGACAAAGAACCAATGCTGGTTTGGGGCATGAGGGGAAGGAATTACTTATTAGTCTTCAGACCTTCTGTTATTGGAATCCCAACAAGGTGTTTACCCTTGTTATCTCTTTTCATCTTATTGTCCAGCTACCCTGTTGATTCTTGATTATCAGGGAAAATGTTGATTTGCTAAAGGGAGCTTTACGAAAGAGGAAACCCATTAAGAAAAAGTTGCTTGTTCAGCAGCTGAATGCACCAGGCCATTGTGTTAAGCTTAAACTGTGAGATACTTGTCTCAGCACTGACTACTGCAGATTAAGTTTGACATTGGCTATGTGGATTTTTTTCCTCCTCCATATCATCTTCAGATTTTATCTCCCACCTTTTGAATGTTCGCACCAACAACCCTGAATACAGCATAAGCTGCCGTACCTACTCGCTTCAAATTCACACGCACGCCTTGCTTGCTGGCCACAATTACAGACGTGGCCAATACTAGTCCTGCGCTCCGGGCTGTCTCAAGGAGAGTGTGCGCAGCCCTACATTAAAGCGGAGCGCAGCCTCCCTTGCCCTGGCCAGCTCTCTGCCCCTGCTCTTTGAGGCAGGCCCTTCCTAGCAGGGCTGCTTTAACGTTTCTCGCAGCGGCTGCGGGATGCCATCGAGCTGCCCGGGGTTCCGGGCTGCCTTCCCGTGTCTGGCACAAGAGCCGTGACTCAGGAGCTGCCTAATGAGCAGTTGGGGTGTCCTGAGCTCCGCAGGGAGAGCCTTTCATCTGACTTTCATCTAGGAAACCTCATGATTCAGCGCCTGAACATGATCCTGACTGGGCCGATGGAATGCCAATGGAAGGATCGGGAATGCTGGAACTGGAAAAGCCTGACCAATTTAGCTCTCTGTTTAGCTTTGCTACCCAGTGGTTAGAGTGTGCCTTTATAAATAGTCCCTATTCAACTGTTCAAAATAGTTATTTTGAACCCTCCTAATCAGGTGCCTGTTTCTCAGCAGCTTTTGATTTTAGTATGAAGGCAACTTCTTGGCTGTACTCAACAACCATTTCCATACATTTTCCCTGGCATACCAGACTCATAGTAGTGAGCATACAGTTTATTCTGTTTGGCTTGTGTGGTTTCTGTAACATATTGTTTACTAAAATATGTTTCAGGTATTTTTTATTCTGCGTAAGAAGAACAGCCAAGTCACATTCCTGCATGTCTTTCATCATTCCATCATGCCATGGACCTGGTGGTTTGGAGTCAAATTTGCTGCAGGTAGTGGCATGGCAGGTTAAGCTGTATATATCTTCTGGTAGCAAAAGTTAAAAAGACAAAAATGTCAAAAAATATACTCTGAAACTTCATTAGAGACATCTTTCCCCTGAAACTTAAGCATTGAATTGGATGGGAGAAGTTTGTTCTCGTTGTGCTCAGCATCCTTTGTTTTGCCTGCTTTAGAAGCTACTCAGGCTTTGTTTCAGCTATTTTTACTGGCCTTGGCTCACATAATTGAAGCTTATTTATAATACGCTGTCCCTCACAAGCCTATTAAGATATTTTCTGCTCTCTACTCTGCAGTCTTTATAAAGAGCAAAATAAGGACTGCTCCTTGCATTTTATTTGCCTGGAATGCATCTTTCTACGCTCCAGTATTAGTGTGGAACGCTAATAAATATAGCATGCCATAAAAATATCCTGGAGAGAACATAGTCGAGAAATGCACAGTCATTTAGTAGTATATTTGTAGTGCGTGGGTGGTTTGTTTTGTAGGTTTTGCTCTGGGTTTTGTTTTTAGCATTCAGTATCAGTAGAAGGATTTTTCACCAAGGAATGTATTTTTGTACATATTTCTTTAATCGTGTTCTCTGGCATGATCTTTTTCCTAAGAAAAGAGCAACATATTGATAAATAAGCAATGAATGTTGCGTATTGCACCCCATCTGCTAGTGCTTGTTTTGTGAATTAAAAAAGAAAAGAAGAAAAGGTGTCAGGGTGCAGTGTACAACGGGATATACCTTTGCTGTAGTTGTTCAGGTTTGTTACTGAAAGCCTGCTGTCTTGACCAGATCTTTCTCAAATGTTCCTGTGTGACTGGTACTTTAATGATGAAATTGGAAATAGTTTTCTCAGTGTGGAGTTCAGCAGTTTAGATTTGCTAAGAATTCCCAACAACCAACAGTCCCTCCTCTCCCCCCCTTGCAAAGTTTCCATTACAGGCGATGAACTTTCTGGCTTTTATCTGGGCCTCAGATCAGTACATCAGCTGCAGGCTTCTGATTTAGCTTCAGATTCAAATTTCCCACGTGATAATTTGCTAAGCACTTTCTGAAAAGTCTGCAAGATCTGTTTTGTCCTCTGATAGTGATATCCCCTCATATTCATGAAGAACTGTGTTTCTTTCTAACATTTGATTGCTTATCACTTTTTTTTTTTAGATTACTTTTAGATTACTTTTACCTTTTTTTAGATTTACACTGATCTTCTCAAATAGTGTTTTGTTTGATAACTTAAAATTATTTCCAAGAATTTCAGTCCTGTTCATGTTTATCTTGTATTCAGTTCCATCACCATTTCTCTTTCCATCAGTGTTAGAGTCTCTATTGATGAAGCTTTGGAACCTGTTCTTAAAAAAAACCACCGGGTTTGTGAAAGGAGAGGCTGATTCTCTCTAATCTGATATTAAATGGGAATTTCCGGTGGGACCCCTACGTTTAACTCTCTCTTTAAATCTCTTCTTCTTTTAAAAAAATATCCACTATACAGGCCAGGAAGTCTGTAATTTGGATTGTAGGGACACTTGAAGTTATTTTGAGAAATACACATAGCTATATTTCAAGTAGAGCTTGCAGTCACAGCCTAAGTGGTTACCATTTTCAGAGCTGGAAGGCTGGTATGAGCTGCAAAAAATCATAAAATTTTATTTTTAATTTGCATGATTCTTATTGGAAAATTGGCTTTTGATTACAAAATTTCTCATTAAGTATTTGGCTTTCATGACTTTTTTTTTCCCTTGGTAGGCAATATTTTTGTGTTTATTTTTTCAGAAATACTCTCCTCTGTGTGTGTGTGTGTGTGTGTATATATGTATATATACATACATATACATACATATATATATATATCTTCTTGGATCATTTTTATCTGCAACTTCTTCTGTTCATTAAAATAAAACTACTTTTGGCAGCATCATCTAATTTCACAGTTGATCCATAGTAGAAGGATCTTTGCTTACTTTTTGCAGTGTTTCTGTCTTGCCAGTTTGCGTCATGAGTTTGTCTCAAAGCAGGGGGTTACTTGGCCCTAATTTTCATCTCCCCTGTCAGTGTGGTTTGAGATGGAGCATGGATCTGTGAGACTTTCCCTTAGACTGTGACTCCAGAACTAGCCATCTGAAACTGTGATTCCTTCACTGGAAATCTCTGTTTTCAGGAGAAAACCACAGTTTACCCTCTATGTCTATGCCGAGTTCATCACAATGCCCAAAAAAGTGACGTAAAGCAGGAGGAACAATTGCTGCTAAATTCTCTGGGCATATTTTAATAAACAAAAATAGAATAAGGGATAAATCTTCTTCCATATATCATATGTATAATGAGTTAGACTTTAATGCTGCTTGGGAAGTGACTGGATAAGCCTTTACTGAGAAGGGAAACTGCCAGGACTCTCCAGAGTTGCTGTCAGCACAGTGCAGGTCGGACAGGTCTAAGGACTCTTCAAAGTCTGCAGTGGGGTATTTGTGTGCGCGTCCAACTTCAAAACAATCTGCCAGGCCCCCAAGGTGGCTTTTTAAGTATGTAATGCAATAATGCTGCCAAATTTTGTTCTTCTACAGGTGGTTTAGGAACGTTTCATGCTTTATTGAACTGTATTGTGCACGTCATCATGTACACTTACTACGGCATCTGTTCCTTGGGACCAGCCTATCATAAATATTTGTGGTGGAAAAAATACATGACCACTATACAGCTTGTGAGTATTTTTCTGCTGGACCTGAACATCTCTCTGAGAGCTCATTGTGACTAATGCAGACTTTATGCAGTGAATTTTTACTTTGTTTTATTTAGTTTTGTGCAAAATCCACTCAGCTCTGCTGATTTCAGCCTTTGCCCTGATATTTACACTTGAGGTTTTCAGTTAGGCAGGACTTGATGAATAAATTTACAGAACTCGCTGCCTGTAAAAATGACTAGAATGTAAGTTTTTACCAGTAATAATATAATCTATTAATATACAGAATACATATGCAAATAGTAATATATAAAAAATGCCACCTTGAGTATTAAGAATTTCTTGTCCATTCTTTCACAGAAACTGTTTGAGTTTTAAAGAAATTTCCTCTCTAATTCAGAGCCTGAAAGCTTTTGCAATAATTACATTAACTCCTCTGTTAGCAGCAAATCACTTGGAAATGGTGACTGCTCAGGAATCTTTGTCATGCTCGCTTTTTTTATAGCTGAATTTTCAAAACCCTGTTTCTGACCAAAATACTAGTTTGGCCTGATCAATAAGACTTCTGCTGAGGTCTGGTGTTAATAGAAGAGTTCACGTAACTAAGGATTATTTAGCCTGAACAATTATAACCCATTTAAAATCTTTTTGTCCTGGTGGTACAACCTGTGGATTAAAACCTCTCCTTTTACATGGAACATTTTTCTTGAAAAACTTCCTAAAATTGTGTAATGTGACCGTGTGCAAGGTAGGGCTGAGAGGAGACTCATATTCACCGCTCTTGCTGACAATTTTTTTCTAAAGAAGTTTCCCACTAATCCCTCGTTACACAGGTCTGCACATGTCTGCATTTTTTGTTTGTTTATTCATTTCCTTTTCTCTGATCTGGAAAGTGCAAACTTCCTTTCAGTTTATCCCAGAGCTTCCCTTTCTTTTTCTCTGTTAGAAGTTTTTTTGGGGGGGGTGGGGGGGGAGGGACAGTAACATTTTTGGATCTAAAGGAGGTGGCTCTATAGGTCCAGCTCCATAGCAGACGAAGTCTCCCCAACCTTGTTGGCTTTATGTATGTGAGGTAACATGTTTAGTAAGTTTATTTTAAAAATATTATTTTCCCTTATCTTTCTTCTCCAGGTCCAGTTTATTATGGTAACGGGCCACATAGGACAAATCTACATTATGGAAGATTGTCAGTACCAGTATCCAATTTTCATGTTTATTATTTGGCTGTATGGCTCTATGTTTTTAGTATTGTTTCTGCACTTCTGGTACCATGCGTACACAAAGGGGCAAAGACTACCAAAGATGACGAAAAATGGGATCAGGAAAGATCAGTAAAACAAACTCCTGTCTACAAAAATGTGTATATCTCAAAGTGGAAACTTGTACTACTTGACAATCAAGGTATTTAGGTGCACACACTACACTGTGTATATTTTGTATGTTTTTTTTTCCAAAACAGAGTTTGTATTTTTACCGTAAGTTATTTGGGTTTCAGGATTTTGGGGCGGGGGAAAGGGAAACAACATGGATCTCAGATTTAAAAAAAAAAAAAAAATTAAAAACACCTTGTACTTTTCTTTTCCCCAACTACTTGTTCATCTCTGTCCTGTTAGAAATGACTGGATAGATGATCTCTATCTAGGAGATACATGGAAATGCAGATACTCATTGGGGATAGTTAAAATGTGTATGACAAGTACATAGTACTTTGAACACTGAGGAAAAAAAAAACTTCACCTTGCTATAAGCTGCTGAGAATGAGTTGCATTTTATTAAAAGAATGAAACTTCAATAAATACAGTTTATGGAATCTGAAGATTATCATTAATATTGCTAATACATATAGACATCGCTGTATGTGTTTACCAATTGCATTATATTAAAGAATGGGATATATCTTAATTTGTCAAATATACTTTTACTTTTAAGATGATAGATTTTTATTTGGATATACCCTATTTTACTAAAGTATATGAAATCATTTCATATAGGAAATTTATATGCATTCAAGATTACCCTAAGTGCAGGAAACACCTACTAATTTATACATTTTCTGACCACTATTTGAATGTTATGTGTAATGATCAAAGAAATCCTACTGCTTTGTTCAATAAATTATCGAAATATTATTGTTATTACTTTATATGTCTGCAAATATATTTTCATCTTGGTAGGCTAGAATGTTTAGGGGGAAAAAATCTTGTAATTCAATAGCCAAAATCTTAGTCTTCCAGAAACTTTTTTTAAAGAAACAGAGTTTGATTGAAGCCTAGATGGCAGCTGGTATGATTGCCCCATGCTGTTCTCCCCCATTCCCTTCATCTACTGAAATATATTCCTAAAAAAGTTCGTTTTCTAGCAACTCCATGTTAAAGTTTCCCCATTAATAGCACTCTGCCTCTGCTCTCTGGTGCTTGGTAAAAAGACACATGCCCTTCTCCGGACTACTGAGAGGGACGGTGGGGCAAGCAGTGCTCATGGGGCTGCACTGCAGCCCATACGGAATCAACCAACCTGTTGGTTTCCTTGGCTAGGCAGGTCGCTAATGTCACACGTGCAGAAATTCAAGGACCTACTTAGATGTGTGGAAGTTGCACTTACACTGCGGGTTTATTGAGGAAATACTATATGCAACAGGCCTGTAAATGAGATGTTAACGAAGTTTAGAGGAAAATGTTGTGTTTAAATGTACTATTATGATAGGTATTTCTATTATGATTAGTGCTAACAGAAAAGAAGCTTGTGATTTTTTTGTTTTATTTTGTTTCTTGGTGCTTTGTACCTGATTGGATGTATGGGATTTTCAAATACCTTGAACTTTCAGGGATTTTTGAATTGCCTTCCTGTTGCACAATTCCAAGAAAGTAAATTTTGCTACCTGGATACTTTTATGGGAATACTGACATTTATTGTGTTCTGTTAACGCTGAAAGAATTTATCTTGGACATGAGTTGCAAATGGTTTCTTACAAAGTTACCTATGAGTCTCCTTTATAAAACAAATAAAGTAATTTATATTTTATCTCTCTACTGTTTAATCCCTGCAGCTATCAAAGGTCGTGGCAGACTGAAAATTAAATCCCAGGAAACACTTCACTTGAGGTGCCTATTGCAACCCCCTCATTTTCAGCTGCTTGATCCTAGAATCCTCTTCTCCCAGTTGAGGCTCCCTGGTGGCGTGCGGAAGCCGGGATAGCCGGGATGCTGCCTGGGGGCCACCCTGGCTGCCAGTGGCCGTTGTGATCGCTGGCCATAAGTGTGGAGCTCCAGCTCAGGGCTGTGTTCTTGGGGTCCAGCGTAGGCACCTACCGCTGTTCGTTCAAACAGCTGCACAGAACTTGCCTCTTGTTGTTAAAGCTTGATTGCTCCCCATTTTTTATGTGTTTTCCCAAATGAAAGTTTTTCTTCACTCACTAGTGAAGAAAAGGGACAACTTGGTTGATAGGCTTCTGGAGTCTAAGGGTCCAAACATATGTATGGGAATGGGAGGCCTCCCAGGAAAAGCTGAATCTTGCTAGTTTGAGGTGTGAGCTGGATGCTGCTTCTCTGCCTCTCCTGCAGGGCGGGGGGACATTGCGGGGTACTCCTGCGGATAAGCAGCGAGGTGCTGGGGGAAGTCCTGCCTCTGGTTTCTGATTTTACGAAGCTCTCCCTTCAGATCTTGTATTCAAAGTGCATAAATAGGCAGGTATCAGTACCAGCTGGACGTTTTCTAAAAGGTAAGAGATGTCCCCTCTCTATCAACAAATGCCTCTAGAGCCAGATACTTGAAATTAAGAAGTAATAAGCTGCATTAGAAAGAGGAGATACTGGTTGTACAGGATACTGCCAGCAAGGCCCACTCCATGTTCCTATTACGTAGTTCCTTACTTGCGCACTGATTTAGTTCATTGAATGTTATGAAGAAAACTGCCAGTCATTTTGCTCCTTTGTCCTCTGTAGTTTTACTTAGCCAAAAAATAGGACTACAAATGTAGATTTATAAGTATTTCCTGCAAGATAAATAGTTAATGCAGCAAGCATTTTGTATTTAAAAGCTGTTGTGCTCTCACGGTCCTTTTGGCTATAAAACAGAAACCCTCGTTTTATTAATCATTTTCCCCAAATGCTCCTGTAACAACCTATAACAGGGCTTGCTTTGCTGCTAGACACACCGACTAGAGGCGGTTGGAGAGGTGTTACAGCAGAGCAGCGTATGGGTGGATATTGAGAGGCCTCACTTAGCCTAAGTATTCTAGTGCCGTCAACACAAAATGTGCTAGCCCCCCATGGCACACATCGTGTTGGAGCCTGTGGCAATTATAGCCCTGACTTCAACAGTCACAAATCTTTCTGCTCAAAAATTGTCCATCTTACATGCTTAAATGTATCATAAATTGCAGTATTGCTAGGAAGGGGGACATCTGTTGATGTGAGGGGGGTTGAAATGCTGCTCTCCATGGATGTGGCTAAGGTGGAATGTGATTGCTGCCTGCTGTAATGGTCCTGAAAATGGACCTTTTTGAAAATTTTTCCTCTCTGTGAGGATTAGCAGGAGAAGGACCCATTCTTTTCATCAAAGGACCCATTCTTTTCATCAAAGTGGTCACAGAGAAGGTACACTGGTGCCTTGAATGTTTTTGAGATGCAAACCTGAGCCCTTTTTTTGGCCCAGTAGGAAGCACGAGGCGCTGGGGGTTGGTTTACAAGCGAGGTAAGGCAGCTTCCAGGCATGCCCTCCTCTGGGCAATACCAGAAGCAGGGCTGAGGCCAGTGTGGCTCCCGGCTCTCCTTTCACGGCGTTTTGAGGAAGACCAGGAGCCTCTCAGTGCGTCCGGAGCCCTGTGCAAGGCAGCACTCAGGTTACCCGTCCCTAGTTCTGCCTCTAACCCGCCGCCCGCGCCTACCCGGCCCCCAACGTCTCCCCGCGCGGCCGTTACAGCCCCCCGCGGGCGGGGCGGAGGGCACTCTCGGCCAATCACGTGCGGCAGAGCGCTGGTCACGTGAGGCGCCGCCGCCCAATGGCGGGCGGCGGCTCCTCGCGGGCCGCGATTCAAACGGTCGGCGGGCGCGGCGCGCGGTCTCCGTGGAGACGGCGGCGCGGCCTGGCCATGGAGCCGCGGCTCGTGGGGCCCGGGCCCTACCGCGCCACGCGCCTGGTGAGAGCCCCCGGCCCGGTCCCGCTCCCACTCGTGTCCACGGGGAGCCGCGCCCGGCCTGCCCAGGGCGAGCGCGCGTGGGGCGGGGGGCGCCCCGTGCGCTGGGTGGGCCGCAGCCTTTCCTCAAGCAAAGCCGGGGGAGGCTGCAGCCTTAGCTGCAGGGGCCCTGATACTGCAGCTTGCCACAGCGGGCCTCTACGTGCAGATCCTAGATGCTTAAATCTTAGCTTTGAATTTCAACAGTGCTATAAAAAAAAAGGTGATGAAAGTGCATGTGCTTGCATGTTCCAATCTGAGCATGCCTTAATCTTACCTTGCAGGGCTAAAGAGTTTCTAGCAGGAGCGCTCCCATAACAATTTTCTTTGCTCCTTCTCTGCAGTGGAACGAGATAATCGAGCTCTTTCGCTCGGGGATGCCCTTGCGGAAGCATCGGTGCCGCTTCAAGAGCTACGAGCGTTGCTTCAAAGCCTCGGAGGCCGTGGACTGGCTGCACGAACTGCTCGGCTGTAACCAGAACTTCGGGCCCGAAGTCACTCGCAGTCAAACGATTAAGCTGCTTAAAAAATTCCTGAAAAATCATGTTATTGAAGACATTAAGGGAAGATGGGGCAAAGAGGACTTCCAAGATGATGGCCACTTATATAGGTAAATGTTTTTACAAAGACTTCACAAAAGTTGTTTTTTGAAAACAGAGTAGTAACATTTGAATATTGGTTTTATAGCAATTTCTGTAAAATGCATTTGATGTGATATCACTGCTTCTTTTTCTGCCTTCCTGCTAGTTGCTTCCTTTTTTTTACTAGCAGTATGCAAGTGTTGTCATTTAATATTTGGGTTTTGGGAGACACTTGACTTGAATTCATCTTATGAATGCTAACAAAAACTTTTGCTGCATTTATCAGTTAGTAAGAATTCTGTTGTTAATAGATGCTAGATTTGTCGATTTTTATTTAAAATAAGTTAAGGAGATATTGGTAGGCGTGAGAATGGTGCCATGAGTATACAGCCTGCTTTTAATTCTTTCCCCTCTTAACCAGGAACTTTGGTTTTTCTTTTTCATTCTTTTTGAGAAAACAGAAGGTTTTTCTGAATTTCAGGGTCATTCAAGATTGATTATTTTTTCTGTGCACTGTGGGTCAAAGATTGATCCCCTAGATAAGAGATGAAAGAGGAAGTTAAGGGAAAAAAGAGTGTTTTATGACTTACCCTCAAGAATGTTTACCTACCTCTGCTTGTCTCTTAACTGGTGTCTTGTTATCAGGGGAAAACAATTTTATTTGTTATGGAAGCCTTGTCTCAGTGGAGCAGATCTTACCCTTTTGTGAGTCCAGTTAATGACCAGGTGTCCATGTGTTGGGGGCTCTGAATTTGTCACCTGCATTTTCCTGTTCCCTGAAAAATCAGTTTAAAATGTGCTCTAAATTGAATGTGTTTTTGTAATATGGGGGTGAGTCCCTTCTAGAGGAACGGGGAGCTGTTCTCTAACAGAGCAATAAGGAAAATCAGTCAGCAACAATGCCTTCTTTTGCTTGTTAATCTTTTCTTTAAAGAAGTTTTATAGTCCTTTCTTAATGGTTTCTCAATACGGTCTTTGAAAAATGGCTGTAAAATTGAAAATCCTCTTGATGTGGATGGGGTC